>JASDQU010308241.1:38563-49729 GCA_032191745.1 Picea mariana
GGTTCCATGGCACACCACCAACATTACAACCAACCACCACCTATTTACGGTGCACCTCAATATCCACAACCCTATGGAGGGCCATTTTATTACCCTCCCCCCACTTACCAACAATCATATCCTATTTTTCCCCCTTAGTTGTTGGGGGGACCCCCACCGGTACCCCAGATGCACCTGATCCCTCCATCAAATCTGGCTCCACCCCCAACCCCTACATGCGATCATAATGATTGTCGAGGTACTTCAACTTCCTATACACCATATGGATTGACCCCCCAAAACAATCTGTACTTTCCATTTCCCAATCCTCCATAGCTAGTTTCTCCTCCACAAGGACACCCACATGCCGACGTTAATTTTTGTCATCCCTCTCCCATTCAACAGATTCAGGATTTTGAATATTTGAATGCATAAAATATGACCCATTAGTTGAATAATGCCATGAAGAAAGGGAAAAAATGAAACAATAATAACCCAAGACCAGGAAGAAATAACCCCCAACAAAACCATCTCGCCGATGGAAACTAGAATCAAGGCAACCAAAACCCCCAAGGGGACAATCAAAACAAACAAAAAGGGAATAACAACAAAAATAATAGGACTAACTTCCCTTGCGCTCTTTGTGGTGAGTATGGACATTATACACATCATTTCATCTAAATTGTTGACTTCAAACATATGAAAGAATCCATGAACACGCAACATACCCCAATGTTTCCTGCCCCTCAACAAGCCCCACAAAAGTACTTGTAATAGCCACCTCCAATCATTTTTCAAAACCCTATTCCACATGAAGGTGTGCTAAATACCCAACAGGAGGTACATTCTACGCCACCCCAAATGAGGCAGTATCAAAACCTAGGTCCCATAGAAATTAGAAATTTGGCTGATCACAACATCCTCCTTACCAACAAATAAGAGATTCTTTTACAAACACGTGGTCTCTAGTATGGTTTTCCCCCTGAATATACACCAACCACCTAAAAAATGGCTCCAGCTACATCCACATCACCATTGATGATTCAATGCCCTAACATTGAACCAAACCCTCATATACCTCGTATGTTGTTACAACGGAACATACATAACCCTCATGCTAGGGCAACCCATAACTACAGTTTGTTCGATGACTTAGCTTAGTCTCCTGCAAACATGTCTGTATTGGAGGTCCTCCAAACCTTTCCAATGCAATGAAAATCCTTGCTTTCCTCCTTGGGGTCAGTCAACCCATCTGATACTAGAATCATCACCTTTGATCTAGATAGAGGAGAACCACGCCTCCCTACCCTGGTATCTTTCTAGATACCAGTTAAGATTCAGAACATCACAGTTCATCGGTGTATCATTGAGGAATGTGCATACACATGCATCATGTCCAAAGTAGTCTAGAAGAAACTTGACTCCCTTGAGCTAGTACCATCTTCCATCACCCTATGAGCTTATGATGGTCGACCATCATCCCCTGAAGGGATCTTACAAAATGTCCCTGTAGAACTCAGGGGAAAAACCATCTTCATTGACATTGAAGTTATCTATGCCCCACTTGATTGCAATATCTTGTTCGACCATAGCTACATGTATGCTATGAAAGCGATGTCCTATTCTATGTTTAGAACAATGATGTTCCTCCACAATGGGAAAATCATATCCATTGAACAAATCACACATTACAATCCTAAACATTCTACCAACATTGATAACATTCTCCCCCTTTTCCATACTAGCTTAGATGCTTATTTAGTCATCGACATGGGTCCCAACATTTTAAAGTTCCTTTGGGGAGAGGAACAAAACTACAAGTGGAGTGGAACGAGCTCCTAGAGATCCACGTGTCATCCAGGTGACATGAAAATCTATGTGGGGGAATTCCATCATTGTGGGGGTTTTCACTCACTATTCTCTCCATTCAGACTAGTCTTTCCATCCCTCCTCACGAGTTCATTCCCAATGCTGACCATCCTTTTTTCCATTAACTCATGCATTGAGAAGGATGCATTCATCCTATTTCGCCATTGTTGAACCCTTTTCCATTGTGAACCTCTGTATTTTGTTGAGCCATCCCTTGCCTTACCTGATTTTCACTATTTTGATTACCTAGTTGATTGAAGAGCCGAAAAAAATAAGCAGTTTTCCAGGCCAGTGGGTTGAAGAGGTAGGTTGTTGGTCCTTTGAGAAACTCTCTCAATGTGAGAGAGGTTGTTGGGGAAGTTATTTCTCCTGGAGGGAGTCCAACAACAGCTACAGAGCTCTGAGAATTCCTGATCCGACCTGTTATTGAAGCCCTAGAAGGGAAGTGGAGTAGCTGATGGACTGTGGTACTGTGAAGGTGTATATTCCTCAGGTGGGACAAGCATGTGGGGAATGAGAGTCTGTGAGTGGTGGGAGTAAGTAGGCTCCTTGGAGAGAATCCTTCCTGTTGCATTGTGTAACTTTCCATAGTCTTAGCCTAGCCTAGGATTTCCTTTGCTCCAGGTGGATTTTAGTCCTAGCTAGGGGGTGACCCACTGGTGATAGCTTGGAGAAGCGTGGTCTAAGGATGGGAGGTTCATGGAAGGTATGAACGTAGTCGGTGGTCTGCTCATAAAAATATAAGTACCAATTCTGTGTTAATTGTATGTTGTGTATATTGTACATGTGTTATGATGTTATCAAAATTGCCTGTATATATTGCACGTATGTGTTTATTGTCGCTTCCGCATGAGTATGTGTATGAGCGGATTGTTTATGCATGTTTAAATTTCATTATATGTGTGTGTGTGTGTGTGTGTGTGTGTGTTTATGAGCTCAAACAGAGCATGCATAGCCCAGTGCATTAAGAGTGGGGTGTGTTACAATTGGTTTCATAATAGTTTGGTTTTGAGTAGTGGCACTTCCCCCGACGAGGGAGGTCGAAGAAAGTTATGAATTGGTATCAGAGCCCATGGTTTTCAACACTGTGTTAGCACAAGTCATTGATTAGTGGGGTTTTCCTTAGGAAATAACCCCTTGGTGAAAAAATCAAGAAAGGGGTCCTAGCACGACCCATATTATTCTTTTATCCTAAGTTTTTGGTGATTTGATGGCCTTGGCACGTTGTGCTAAGGAGCACATAGATATCAACGACTGAGCATGGTGCACTCAGATCTATGGTCTGCATCCAATATCGGACCCCTTGCCCTTTATGCCTTTAACAGAGAGGGGGTCCGAGTTGGTTGCTTTCTAGTGCGGGCCCCCCACAACGTGTCACCTTTGCAGTAACTCGAAACCCCCCACTCGTTACCTCTTACTGTCTCCCCCCCTTTACGAGTAAACCACTAGACCACCTCCCATACCATCCACACTCCCACTGAAACTTGTCCTACATTCACACTTCCGCACGCCTGTCCCTTCTCTTCTATCATTTCTCCCCCCTCTCACCTCCCAACATCCATCTTCCACTTACACTCCATGTCCTCCACTATTTTTGTTGACTCCCCCCTAACCTGTCACATCGATCTTCCACCACAACCCTTTCTCATTCGCCACATCACCCTCATGCCTTTACACCTTATCTCCCTGCATAATGGTGCTCACGCATTCCCAGTCACCGTTAATCACAAAATTCCACATGGATACCATTCACTCATTGTAGCCTACGATTTCACACCAAGCACCTCACCAACTCATCGTCATCAACATCCACATCCACCTGCCAGTGTTCCCTACAAAATCCCAACAAAGATATAGGTGCATAGTTGACTCAGGCTCGTCCTGATCCCGATGCAAGTAGTTAGTGAAAGTGAGGGAGGTGGTTGAAACCTCATCTGACCACATAAATGGAAAGCCAGAAAGGACTGGAATATCTGAGCTCGCTTTCGACAGAGAAATGCATGTGCATTTTGACAGAGAAGGTTCAGACGAAAGAGCTTGTGTTTGACAGAATACTGCGTGCACAATCTGCAAAGAAGGCACAAAATTCAAGCATTGAATGCATGAATCGATCATTCCTCTAGTGGTTGTAGTCAATCTACGTTTAAGTATGTTTTTTTTTATATTTTTTGGGGTTGGATGGTTGAGCAAGGCTCCCATATTGTAATGTTTTGATGAAGCACACTGGTTCTCTGGTTATGTACAAGATTTGAGACTTCTTGTTTAATATAAGTCATCTTTCTTCTTCATCTTATTTTCCTTTTGATACTGAAGTGTCTGTGATTGAAGGATTCACATGGATTTCTATAGCTGTGTTGTTATGGATGTTTGATTATAGTGTTGTTATGGTATTCTTCAGTTTCCTGAAACTTTGAATCTAAAAGGATCTTGTGTTTGAAGTTTTTCCTCCTTAGGCTGCTTGAAGACCTACTTTCCATAGCAAAACTCTACACTTTCCACATCAAACTCTTCCTTCTACTCACTTTTACTACAACTTACTAACTTGATCAAGACCTCAACTCCCTGTGCATGCTAGTCCAATTTTATGAGTTAAAATGATATTTTCTTGAGTCTTATCCATTTGACATCTTTAAACTCAATTCATAGTGACATATAACCTGATGGGTATTGGGCTTACCTTCAATGCAATATGGAGGTGACTTTTAGTGCTAAAATTTATGGTGCCATTTCCAGGGAATGAATAGAAGACATTTCCTTGTGGTTGAATGAAAAAGCTTACTGATTCTGAAGGTGCATCAAAAACTGAGTACATCAAAGATTGCAACTTGCACCTGGCGACTCCACTGTTTCAGTTGTGGCATCCAGAAGAATACACATGAGGTCCACTCCACAACTACCTCTAAAAATGCCTGAAGTTGACCCAGATAAAATTATCAGAAAAGGAAAGACCCCTCGAGAAGGTACTTCAGCTGCTAAACCAGGTGATTCTGGTAATTTTCATAATCTCTCTTTACAAACTCTAGTAGCTACTTCTAATTCTTCTGTTATACCTTCTGTTGGAGTTTCACGAACTTTAAATTTTGGGAGTTTTCCTATTAATTTCTCCTCTCCTAGTCTCGGTTTAGAAGGATAAATCTTCGACGCCCCTTTTTCTCCTGAAGTTGTATAGTGGTCTAAACCTAGGACTTTAGAATATTTTCCTGCTCCAATATTTACCACTCCTCCTATTAGAGTTGCTACAATCACAGAGGAAGAAACCTTTGCTCTCTTGATCCCTGTAGATTTCTCCCCCAACCCTTAGCTGTTTCCCATTTCTCCCAAAAACACAGTTCGAGTATCCCCTGTTCAAAATCTATCTCCTCCTGGTTCTCCTCCAGTTCACGTCCCAATGGCAGGTGCTAATCCTCCCAGAAATAGAATGGATGCCATAGTAGCTGTTAGATACGCCTCTCTTTTCCTACCTCAGCCTCTGAATGCTCTCCCAGTTGTTGGCTACCTTAAGCAATTTCCCAATTTCACAGGTGAGGGGGACATAATTGTAGAAGAGCACCTTGCAGCCTTTTATAGTTATACAGACAATTATGTCATTGTGAATGAAGATGTATGGATGATATTTTTTGTCCATAGTCTTGATGGAGAGGCTAGGAAATGGTTTAGGGCCTTGTCTCCTAGATCTATTGATGGGATTGAAGCCCTAAATGATGCATTCTTAAGACATTGGGGGGATAAAAAATATTTCCTTTACTATATCATAGAGTTTGGATCACTTAAAAAGAAAGAAGGGGAATTTGTTTCTGACTTTTCAAAGAGGTTTAATAAAATGTATAATAAGATTCCTATTGAGATTAAACCTACATAAACCTCTGCCAAAATTACCTATGCTAGTGCTTTCGACCCTGATTTTTGTCTCTTGTTAAGATAAAGAAGAGCTACTTCCTTGGCTCATATGCAAGATGCGGCCCTGGAAGTGGAGTCCAATATATTGGTAGTTGGAAAACTTAGGAGTGAGGCTGATAGACATAGAGGAAAGGGGAGGTCTGAAGTTTTAACCTCTAGTTCCTCAACTACCCACCCTCAAGTAGACAAATTGACCAAGCTGGTAAATTCACTTTCTGCTGAGATGGAAAGGTTGAGACTGGAAGGAAAGTAGAGATATATGAATCCCCCTAATGATTAAAATAAGGGTAACTTCAGAAGACCAAATAACACCCCTCAGATTATCCAAAGAGATTAGAGAAGCAAGGATAGGGATGACCAGAAAATCCAAACCCCTCTCCAAAATAATCTTGTTACTGATGAGGATGGAGAGGAAGAAGAGGTTGATCTTGAAATCCATTTTTTGGGAGACACCTCCCCATTTAACCCAATCTGCATACGATGAGTATCTCATGGAAAAGAAACTAAATGATTTGAGTAAGGGGGAGAAAACTGGTAGTAGTCAAAATGAATATAACCTCAGGTCCAAAAAGAAAGAAGGGAAGTTTGACATTCTTGACCAGCCTACCAAAGAAGAAAAACCTGCTAAAGATGTAGTTGGAAACAACAAGGAAAAAAGGGCACAAAATCCCTCACCAATGGTCAAAGATCTTATCCCAGAGAAATTCTAAAGCCCCCCCCCCCGCCCCCCTCTTTTAACTTTGATCATGAAATTCAAAAAATTAGAATCCCTATACCCCTTTCAGAGCTGGTCAAGCATGGAGACTTCAAAATGTGCCTCTCTAAACTGTTGCAGTCTAAGCCTTCATATCATTCCACAGACTCAATCAATATCCAAGATGAAAATCCTGTTGTCATACTGGGACCTTTGGTGGAACATATAGGTGATTTATCCCGTCCCTTCTATACATCTCTGAACATACATGACAAGGTTTTGCATAACTGTTTGATGGATTCAGGGGCATCTCATAATCTCATTCCCAAAACTATCATGGATGAACTTGGATTACAAATCACAAAGACTGACCATGACTTATATTCTTTTGACTCTAGGAAAGTGAAGTGTCTTGGGGTCATCAAAGATATGGTTGTGACCTTGTTTCAGTTGCCCATGAAAAGTGTGGTCATGGATATCGTGGTGGTTGATGTTCCCCCCAAATTTGGCATGCTCTTGTAAAGGTCTTGGATAAAACGAGTCCGGGGAACCTTGTATATGGACCTCACATATGCTACCATTCCTGTGTTTGGGGGGGAGCATAGAAGACTTTACAGGTAATCTCAGTTGGCCTACATTGTTAGTGATGAAGAAAACCCCACCAACAATCCTATTTTTGAACTTGATACTGATTTGGGATCTAGTTTATTGCAACTCACTGATGCTCTTGAACCTCCTCTTGAAATCAGAAAATATTCCATTACCCTTTGTGAATATTCTCCTCCGATAACCTCTGTTTGGAAGATGTTCTTTTATGGAGCCTCTTCTAGGGAAGGTGTTGGTGCCAGAGTGGTCTTTGTTTCACCTACTCAAGAGACTATATGTTTGTCCTACAAGTTATAATTTGAAACTACCAATAATGTGGAAGAATATGAATCTCTTGTTTTGGGTTTGAGGGATGCAAAAGACATGGGGATTGAAGAGATATCAGTGTTTGGGGATGTTGATTTAATTGTACATCAAATAAAAAATATTTAGCAAGCTAAGAACCCTAGGCTAAGAACTTATAGAAATGAAGTGTGGGACCTAATTGACAAGTTTTTCTTAGCTTTCAACATTTCATTTATTCCAAGAAAAGAAAATTCCATGGCTGATTCTTTGGTTGTTTCAACAAGTAATTTTAGAGTCCCTTTGCCACCTAAGCTCAAGTATGATGTAGAAGTGAAATATAGATGCTCTATACCTGACAATGTTAAGCATTGGAATGTTTTTGAGGATGATCATGAGATCAAAAGATTCCTCGAGACTGTTGATGATTTTTCTGCATTACATATTGATCAAGATCACGACTCTGAAAGTAATCCTCATGTTGATGTTTTTCTAAACAAAATTGCTAATCATCATATTGTTCAGTTGTCTAGCAATCATGTACCAAAGGGACTAGTTCCTTTGTAAAGAATATTTGATATGAATGATGTGGCAGTGAAGGGTAAGGGTTCAACTGATGATGCCAATGTAACTGAGTGCGATATTGGTACAAAGAAGGATCCAAAATTTGTCAAGTTGTCAAGCATCTTGTCAAGAGAAACAAAGGGTTGAATATGTTGAACTGTTAAAAGATTTTGTTGATGTGTTTGCCTAGACATATGAAGATCTTAGAACATATGACACAAGTGCCACTGAATATAAAATCCCATTAAAGGAAGAGGCCAAACCATTTAGGCACAAATTGAGACAAATAAATCCTATGCTATTGCCTATTATGGAGAGAGAGGTAAAAAATCTTTTGGATTCCCAGATTATCATTCCTTTGAGGTGTCCTAAATGGGTGTCTAACTTGGTTCCAATGAGAAAGAAGAATGGAGAAATCAAAATTTGTGTTGATTTCCAAAACCTAAATAGAAGCTCTAAGAAGGATAATTACCCCTTTCCAAAGATGGATCACATATTACAGAGGGTGACAGGTGCATCTAGGATGCCCATGATTGATGGCTACTCTGGCTACAATCAGATCTCTGTCTTTCCTGAAGACAGAGAGAAGACAAAATTCACTACTCCTTGGGGTACATTCATGTATCCTAAGATTCCCTTCAGATTGATGAACGCAGGGGCGACTTTTAAGCGAGCCATGGACATAGCCTTTATTGGATAAAAGGAAAAGTTTGTAGTCATCTATATGGATGACATAGCAATGTTCTCACAATCTGATAAAGAACATTGTTATCATCTGAGAAGGGTCTTCTTAAAATGTAGAAAACTTGGTGTCTTTTTAAATCCCAAAAGATCATTGTTTGTCGTCAAGGAGGGAAAATTGTTGGGGCACATAGTATCAGCCGAAGGGGTCAGGATTGATTCAAGCATGGTAGAAGATATCCAAACCTTGTCACTCCCTAGATCCAAGAAATAAGTTCAGTCTTTCTTGAGGAAAATTAATTTTTTGAGAAGGTTTGTTTCTAATTTTGCTAAATTGGTAAAGTATATTACGACCATGTTGAGGAAAGGAAAGGAAATCAAATGGAATGCTCAATCTCGTAATTCTTTTGATCAAATATAGAAGGCCTGAACTGAAGCACCTGTGCTCATCAGTCCTGAATACTCCAAAGATTTTCTCATTTTTTCCTTTGATTCATTTGACATAGTAGAAACTGTTTTATTGCAGAAGAATGCTAAAGGGTTAGAGAAGCCCATTGCCTTTTTCAGTAGGGCATTGAGAGATGTTGAACTAAAATATGACGTTATGGAAAAACATGCCTATGCTTTGGTCAAATCCCTCAAGGATTTTAGGGTCTATGTTCTTCATTCAAGAGTCATTTCATATGTCCCTTCAACTTCTGTGAAGGAGATTCTCATTCAACCTGACATAGACGGAAGAAGGAGCAAGTGGATTTCCAAAATCCTTGAATTTGATCTTGAAATAAAGCCCACCAGATTGGTTAAAGGCCAAGGTTTAGCTAGGCTTCTGGATGAATCTAATTGCAAATATTTTGGGGTTATTTTCATCAACAGTTTCTCAGGAAATCAACAAGCCGAGTTATCTGATAAAGGTGCTCAAGTCAACCCTACATTGGTAGAATGTGCTTGGTACAAGGACATTATATTTCTTCTACAAAAGTTGCAGCCCCCTAATGATATGGAGAAGAGCAAGGTAAGATATTTGAATATTAAATCAATTAAATACTGTCTTATTGATCAAGTCTTTTATTGGAAAGACCCTATGGGAGTGCTTTTGAGATGTTTAGACCCACATGAGGCCCAAAATATTATGTTTGATTTTCATGATAGTTTATGTGGGGGGAATCACTTCTAGAGAACCCCAGCCTATAAGATTTTGAGGGAAGGATATTTATGGCCTAGTCTATTCACCGATGTTTGTGAAAAGATTAGGCCTTATGTTAAGTGTCGGAAATTATCTGGAAAGAAACAACTCAGGTCTTTTCAATTAAATCTTGTGGTAGCTTCATGACCCTTTCAGTAGTGGGGCCTAGATTTTATTGGGGAAATTCATCCTACTTAAAGTGGTCATCACAGGTGGATATTGAATACCACATATTACTTTACCAAGTGGATAGAAGCCATCCCAACAAGGATTGCTTCCCACAAGGTAATCATTGGTTTTATTGAGGATATTATGGCAAGATTTGGTTGTTCGAACATGATTGTTACTAATAATATTGCATCTTTCAAAGATGAACCATTGATTCAATTTTTTGAATAGTTCGGAATTGCATTGATTCCCTCTACTCCTTACTACCCCCAAGGGAATGGATTGGCAGAATCCTCTAACAAGATCATTATAAAGATCATCAAGATATTGTTAGAGGACAACAAAAAAACATGGGATTCAAAGCTCAAATTTGATTTGTGGGCTGATAGAGTGACAAAAAGGAGGTCTCTTGGTGTCTCTCCTTTTCAGTTTGTGTATGGATTTGATGCCATTTTTCTTTCTCATCTTGCCTTGCCAGTGGAAAAATTATTCCAAGACTACCAAGGAGAAACTGATGATATGTTCAGAAGAATACAATAGCTAGTAGAGGTGAAACAGATTAGAGAGAAGTTACTAGACAAAGCACATGACCATCAAAAGAAAATCAAGCAGGCCTTTGACAAGAAGGTAGGCAAAAAGGATTTCCAGATAAGAGATTTAGTACTCAAATGGGATGCACCCAAGAAGGATAAAGGAAAGCACAGTAAATTCGAAGTCTTGTGGATTGGTCCCTTCAAAATTTTTGAGGTGTTTTCAAATAATACTTACAGGTTGCAGAATATGGAGGATGCTGAAGTTTTTGGTGGCCCTGTAAATGGACATTCTCTGGAAAGCTTCTTTTCTTGAGCTATGAGTGGCTTCTTCACACCATTGTAAATATCATTCTTCTTTTTGTTTTAATAGTTGACTCCATATCCCTAAGATAAGGCAATAAATCTATTGAAGTTGTTAGAGCCTCGTATGGAGGTCTCTTTCCTCCATGGAGCCTATGTTAGAACAAGTTGTTGATAAGTGGGTTTTTTCTTAGGAAATAACCCCTTGGTGAAAAAATCAAGAAAGGGGTCCTAGTGTGACCCATATTATTCTTTTATCCTAAGTTTTCGGTGATTTGATGGCCTTGGTGCGTTGTGCTAAGGAGCATGCAAATCTCAATGACTGAGCATGGCATGCTCAAATCTACGGTCTGCATCTAATATTAAAACCCCCTGACCTTTCTGCCTTTAACGTGGGGGGGGGGTTTGAG
>JASDQU010308241.1:73596-84747 GCA_032191745.1 Picea mariana
AGGAGTGTTGGTGGAGGATTAGTTCCAGCCATGGTGTGAGTGTTCTGTGAACCTAACCCTTGAGGGGTGCTAGGTGGGTTGGTACTTCCCCCTTGAGGGGAAGTTTCCCCCCTGATTCCATGTAAAGGAGAGAGAGTGGGTGGTGGACCTTGGGAATTGGACCCAAGTAAGGTGGAACCAAGCAAAGCTAATCCTAAGATAGTGGCACTCACTGGAGTGTGAGAAGGTGGTGCCGATGAGTTGGAAAGACTAGAAACTCCCCCTAAGATAGGAGTGAGATTTAGCAAGCGTATGGAACAATAGGGATTCTGTGGGTCCCCTATGATTTCTGACTAGCTGAGTGAATGTGTGCGAATTGTGGTGAGAGAAATAAATAAACAAGAGCCTTTGTTACAATTTGTGAACTTTACACAATATATATCTAAATCAAAATGTAATCAACAGTGCATCATATATAAAGTATTGTGAAAAAGAAGCATATATGTGGATAAGTGGGTTTTTTCTGCATGGGGGAACAAAGAAAACAAATGCTCGTGTCCTAAAAGATGTAACGTCCTTCCTCTCAAATAGCACTGGACCTTCCAATAGTACTCAATAGTGGGGTCTGAAGTCAGTGGAAGAGAAACTAGTGAAGGATGAAGTAATCAGTTATAATGAGGGGTAAAGGGGGCATATCCCAAAAGAACTAGTGATATTTCCCAATAGCCACACAAAATATGATCAAGGTGCAATCGCAACCCACAATTGCCACCTGGGTAGATTTCCTAAAATTTGGTCACTAGGTACCTCGGTCAAAGTGCGGAATTTAGATTTTCGGCCTAAGAAATGGGTCACGGGCTGGATCCAGTCCAAGAGGTGGGTTCCTCAAGGGGGGACGCATAGAACAACCAGACCTCGGCCCTCAACCCTTCATGGGTATCTCCCTGCCTTATGGTGTTAGGAACACTTGACTTGCAGGATTTAAAGTTCCCTATTTGACAACTTCTATTGTTTTGACAATGTGAGAACTAGATAACGGGGAGTTTTTTGGTGCCTATCCCCAAAATCCTACCTAGACTAAAAAATTTCTTTTGGCACCTCCCGTGGAGGAAACTTAGTGAGTTTTTAGAAATTTTTTAGATGTGGTTGTTTGAGAGATTGGGGGTGTGAACCAACCTCATTGAAATTAAATGGGAGTGGATAGTTTCATCAAGAAAAGGGTGGGGTGTTTCAGAATCCCTTTGGAGAAAACTTACTTTGACCTCCACGTTTCAAGATGAAAACTATGTGAGTGATAAGTGACTTTTGTGTGTGAATGAGTGAAAGTGTGCCAATGTTTTAATGAATTAGGTGTCACCTTGCTACATGTGGACTTCGCTTGGTCCTTACAAGTGTTGATTACCTAATTAACTAAAATGCCTTTGGTACAACCTTGCATAATTCAAAATTCCCTAGGAAACTAGCATGTGGACATGTGGGTCCTTTACTATTCCTTTAACTCCCTATTGTGATTTAATCTAAGAAAATCTTTGAAACTATTCTAGATTCTGATCATGTTGGCATGTATGGGCCGATTACAAAACCTTTAAACTTCCGTATTGATTTAATCTAAGAAAGTAAATTTCAACACTATCTTATCTTTGTAGCATGTAGGCATGTATGGGCCAGTTACAATCTTAAGACGTGTTTGAAAAATAAACTAAGAGGAGTCCCGAGGGGGCTGTTGTCCTCTCCTAAAGGTTTTAGTCTTTTTAAGGGAGATGAAATTGTCCTACAACCTTTTTTTGATTCTCAAGGTCACTTTGAAGTGTGAGAGAAGAGCATACTAAACAATTATTATCCAACTTCTGGTCCCAATGCAAGTTTGATGTGTTTACAAATGATTCCAACTTATACTTTTAGTCAAAGCAAACCATCCATGTGGAAAAATGAAAGCAAAAAGATGAAATAATGATTTTAAACCTCCTAAGTGCCTATGTGTTTTGACTAATCCCTTTATATGAAGAGGGACCTAAGTGTGGTGTAGATTACAATATGCATGAAAACACTCTTAAGAAGGTTAGGGGCCTTCCCCAAATCACAAAAAACCTTACAATGTGAATTTTTCTACACAGGTGCATGGGTCTCAGAGTAGAAAGAGGTGCAGTGAGCACCTGTGCACAGACCGAAATAGGATTTTGGGCACAGGTGCATAGAACAACACTTTGATTTTGGCGCACGTGCGCACGATGCGTGACTGTGGGCCAGTAAACCCGCGCACAACTGACACACGACCGTGAAGAAAATTCCAGATGGAATTCTCTCAATTTAGCCTTGAATTGAATGTTTTGAATGTCGACTTGGGCCGGTTAAGGTACCTGCTGGTTACATAAACCAAAAGAAGAGCTAGAAAAACCCAAATGGGGTAGGAAATTGATACCTTTCCCCAGTGGAGTCACCAATCTATTTCACCTCTTTCGTCACCTAAGTGAGCAAAAAAGAGGTGCTTACAAGATTAGTTTGGTTAGCTAAGAAAGACAGCTATAAAGGAAAAGGGTTAGAGAAAGAAACATAAAATAACAACTAAGAATTAAACTAAAAAATAAAAGAACAACTAAACTATTGAGCATAAGGACATAAGAACAAAAAGACAATAAGACTCATGTCACCAATGGCAAGGATTATATTAGTGAAAGAAAACACCAAGAAGAAAGAGGACTATGGGTCCCTTCTTCCTCCACGGGAGGGCTCTTGGACCCCTACAACTAAGCTCTTCTTACAACTTTGAATGAAATGGTGAAAGAATCCCAAGCTAATCCACTCAAGAGGTGAGATGGATTGCCCAATGTAATGGTGCTAGTATACTCTTGATGAGAATAGAGGATTCCTCGAGAGAATAGCAGCATAACTTTGCTAATGAATTCCTTGAAAATGAAGTGCACCCATGGCCTTGTTTTATAGCACCTCTTTGAGGTATTGTGCAACCAACTTGTAGTGTGAAAAGAGGATATTTAGGGAATTTTTAAGTCTTTGACCAGCCACCCAGTCGGATTCAGTCGAGATTTGGGTGTCAAATCAACTTGGAATCTGAACCAAAATTGGGTGGGAGGCCAACCAATCTCATAAATGTGCCTTTCTTATACGTGCACAGCTTTTAGCGACCACAGTCGTGCATCATGCGCATGTGCACTTTTCCTGCATTTTTAGATAGCGCATGTGCATGCACGCCCTGTGTAGTTATAGTGCACTTGCATTTTATCACTGGTTGTATAGTTTTGGACCTTTTGGAAATACTTTTGTGGTAATTTTGGTCCATGGGTGACCTCATAACTGTTTGAATCTGTTGGATTCCTGTAACCATTTGTGGGTGAAATTTTAGTGATTACAAAGGGGAAAAATGTTCAAGAAGATCCCATAATTAAACCTTCCAATTTCCCAAAAAATACTTTCAAGACATTCAAAAGGAAGGACAAGAAGACCACTACATAAACAAGAGAAGGAGGAAAACCATCTTGAACTCATTGCAAGAAGAGTGGTCACGATGAAGAAAACTGTTGGAAATTGCATCTAGAAAAGAAACCGAAACAATATGGTGGAAAGGATAAGACAAAGACCATTTCTACAGTGCAACAAGAGCTTGGTTTCGATTTAGGAGATGAAGGAAAGATCACAACGTTTGGAGCACAAGGTAAATATTCTCTTCATGCTAGTTCAAGTTCCAATAATGAATCTCATGTTGATAAACGAAACAGGAGTGAGTTATTTCATATACGAGTTGTATCTAAACATACTAAGATAGATACATTATTTGATCTGGGTTCCCAAGTAAACTTGATATCTGAATCACTTGTCAAGAATATGAGTATTGAAATGAAACCACATCCAAATCCTTATCCTCTTGGTTGGGTATGTGATAAATAAAAACTTAATGTCACTAAACAATGTAGGATCATATTTTCTATTGCTTCAAAGTTGATTGATGAAGTGGATTTGGATGTTGTACCACTTGATATATGTGGAATAGTGTTGGGGAGTCCTTATATTTATGATAGAAAATAAGTCTTCTTTCATCATGAGAACAAATACCACCTTACTAAGTGGGAATTGGAATATATTGTTAGAGCTCACATCATGAGGATAAATACAACACTTGTTAGTGTAGGAAAATGAAAAGACTCATAACCACTAATAAGAGATATGTACTCATGGTCATCAAAGAGAAAGATGTCAGGAGATATGACACTTTCCAAGGGTGTGATCTATCTCATAAAAAGGAATTAATTGATATTGTTTCTAAGTATGATGATATTTTTTAGAAATCGGATGGATTACCTCATAAGAGGGAAATACAACATGGGATACATCTTCAACAAGATTATCCTCTTCCTAATGTGGGCATGTACAGGATGTCAGTTGTGGATATGACAGAGATCAAGAAGCCGGTACAGGGTGTATTAGATCAAGGGGTCATCAGGCCCAACTCATCTCCTTGTGGTTATCTGATCATGATGGTGCCAAAGAAAGATGGCACATGGTGAATGTGTGTCAATTACCAGGCCTTCAATAAAATCATGTTGAAAAATCAATACCCTCTTCCTCATATAGATGATTTACTTGATCACTTGAAGAAAGATGTTTATTTCACTAAGTTAGATTTGTGCAATGGATATCATCAAATCAAGGTTGCATAATAGGATGCATGGAAGACTTCCTTTAAAACCAAATAGGGATTGTTTGAGTGGTTAGTTATGCCATTTGGGCATTGTAATGCGCCAGAAACTTTCATGCGTGTGATGAATGAGGTATTCAGGCCTTTCCTAGATGACTTTGCGATTGTATATTTAGATGACATTCTTGTTTTTAGCGGGAATTGGGATGAACATGTGAGGCATGTAAATCAAGTATTGGATACTTTGAAAAGGGAAAATATGTATGTGAAAATGTCTAAATGTGAATTTGGAAATACCGCGCTTGTATACTTAGGTCATATCATAGGAGGAGGACAATTGGAAATTGATCCTTCCAAAATTGATGTGATTGTAAAATGGCCTGAGCCAAAGAGCGTAACCGAAGTCTGAAGATTCTTAGGTGCAATCCAGTATTGGAGGAGATTCATTCCCAACTTCTCCTTTATAACATCCCCTTTGCATGCCTTAACTAGTGTGAAGAACACTTTTCAGTGGGAAGGAAAGAAAAAAAAATATTTTGACACTTTGAAGGAGAAGATAAATACTGCACCAGTATTAGCATTGTTGAATCTTCAACAACCTTTTGAGATCGAGAAATATACCAATGGATACGCCATGGGTGCAATATTGATGCAATATCATAACCCTATCTGTTACCACTTCGAAACTTTTAACCAAGATGTTGTTAACTATCCTACATATAATAAAGAGTTGTATGCATTATTCCAGAGCATAACTAATTGGAATCGCTACTTTTTGGGGAAGGAAACAATTATACATACAGATCACCAGCCCTTACAGTATCTCCAAGAACAAACCAAACTGCAACAATCTCGACACTATAGATGGATGGGTTTTCTACAACAATTTCATTTGGTAATCAAGTACATGAAGGGTACAAGTAACAAGGTAGCCGATATTATTTCTAGACCTCTTATTGTTGCTTCTATTATTTAGAAGAATACTTCTTTTTCTCATGATAACTATGTAGAGCAATATTCCATCGATGAATATTTTAAAGAATTATATGAGAAGCTAACCCATGGTGCACAGGTAGAAAACTATTGTTTGCAGGGAAAATTACTCTATCATCTTGGGAAGCTATGTATTCCTACAGGTAAATGAGTCCATGTAATAAGAGAAGGTCACACTTCTCTTATGTTTAGGAATTTTGGGGTAGGCAAAACTATGGCTCATTTACAAAGGTTTTTTTATTGGCCTCAGATAAAAGCAATTGTAACTAAATATGTACAACGGTGTGTGATTTTTTCTAATTGTAAGCCCACTAATATGAAACTGGGGCTATAATCAACACTTCATGTTCCATCCCATCCATGGGAAAGTGTCTCCATGGATTTCGTAGGGGGTTTACCAATGACCAAAGGGGGTCATGGCTATTTGTATGTTGTAGTGGATAGGTTCAACAAGATGTTTATCTCGATTCCATGTAAAAAGAAGATCACTGGTGAGAAGACTACTAATCTCTTCTTTGAGCATGTTTGGGTTCACTTTGGGTTACCCAGGTTCATTGTCTCGGATCGAGATACTCGATTCCTTGGGGATTTTTTGACTAGCTTATGGATAATGATGGACACTGAATTGAAGAGGAGCACTTCTTTCCATCCCAGACCGATAGACAGACATAAGTGGTAAACATAAAAATGGTAATTTTACTTTGAGGCTACTGTAGCAAGCATCCCAAGTTATGGGATGAACAGATACCCTATGTACAACATGCTTATAACTGAGCTTTACATTCACCCACTCAGACTTCACCTTTTGAGACATTTTTTGGGTACCTACCCAAAGTTCCTTTGGACTTAATGTATGGGAGAGATGCCGATGTGAATGAATAACGAGAAGAGTACAAATCCCACAAGTTCATCCAAATGATCCAACAGATACACTAGGAAGTCAGGGAACAGTTGGAGAAAATCCAAGCATAGTATAAGGCTCGCCATGACAAGTACATGGTTGATCATCAGTTCCAGGTTGGACACTAGGTATGGCTCCACATAAGCAAGGGGAGGTTGAAGGGTGAAGGAAAGAAACTCAAGCCCATCTGATATGGGCCCTTCACTATCTTGGGGAAAATCAACACTAATTCTTTTCGTCTAGATATTCCACCTTATATGAAAATTTACTCTGTTGTGAATGTAGAGAAATTGAAACTTTTTGAGCCTCCCATGATCATGGATCAGGTTGTCGAAGTTTCAATACCTTCAGTTGATGAGTTTTCACCCAAGTACTTGGATGCATTACAGGAAGATATCACCCTAGACAAAATGACAAGGAATCCACGCAGGGGTGATGTTGATTATTTTTTATTAGGCTTAAAGGGCACACATCCAATTAAGGCAAAGTGGATTGAGAAGGACAAAGTGAGGGGAGTCTTCCCTCACTTACCTATTTCTTGATGAAATCTTTTGGTGATCCAAAAATCTCTCAGTGGGAAGGCATGATCCAAAAAGGATCCAGAGAAGGGTAAGAACAACTTAGAACTATCAGAGGCAACTAAGGACGCTTAGAATGGCTTCAACAGGTAGAGAAAGGGAAAAAATTCAAAGTTCCCAAAACTCAGTAAAAATGACATTATCGCGAAGAGCGTGTTGCAGGATTTCTAATGGCGTAAACGGTTTCTCAAAAAGAGCTTGTATGAAAATTTTATAAGTGATCAAATTTTAGGTCAAACTTGGTCAAAAAGTCAAAGGTCAATGTGACACATGTCACCATTGCAAGGGTGACATGTGGCACATCCAGACATGGATATGTGGTCCAATGTTAGAGGTATACATGGTAGATTCTTACAGGTACACATGGCAGATTATGTGTTCCATTATCCAGTTGACATGTAGTAGAGGACAACCAATGAGAGGTTGCCATGTGGCAACCCCCCATTGGCCTCTTATAGTAAAGTTCATTAAAAATTATATTGGAGCCGATAGGAGTTGAACTCCTTACCTCCTAGCACAAAGGCCTTACCCTCCATGCTTTCCAACCTGCCATTACATAATACTTGTTTATTATATGGCACAAATATTATTTAAGTTAATAATGTTCTATGTGGGTGGAATAAAAGGACTAGGCCCTTGTCCCAACACCTAGTTATGTGCTAATTCACTCAACCAAATCCAACAAATGGTATTCAAATATTCATGCGCTCCAAAACTAGTGCTTCGGGGTTCCTCAAGTTACGGTATTCCTCCGCCAAATATGTCCAACCACCAAACTATATGCCTAAAACTCCACCAAGTGGTTGTAACCATATGATAAAAGGGGAGGCTCATGGGTTCGACCCTGGGACCTTTGCCTAACCAAGCACTTAATATATCCCCAATAACCAATGCACCCAACCGTTCCATTAATTCTTAACTGCTCGGATTTTATTATAAAAAGGAGATTTTGCCAATGTACGAGGGGGGGAAGGAGAGACCAAGGCATGACTGTATGGATTAGGCATGCATTTCAAGAAACTTTTTAGTCATTTATTGCAGTGGCAGGCACAGAAACTGAGACAAGGGTGTCTCTTGAGCCTGAAAGTGCTTGACTCAGATCGAGGCATGGAGATAGTCATTTTTGGGTAATTCGACGCCACAAATGCAGTGGTGATGTTTGTTTTCTAATATGAGAAAAGATTTTGTAGCTTAACTCTATAATTATGTATACTTATGTATTTTTCCCAATTCTTTTGTGGAGTTAATAAAAAAGACCTACCCATTTGAGAGCAGGACCCGGAGACGTAGTCCACCAGGGACAAATTCTGTTATCAAGTTTTTGCGTTCATATTTCATGCTTATGTATTTTTCCTTTTGATCTTTTGTTCTTTATGGTGTACTTTAGTTTATGCTCATTTAATACAATTCCTTAATAAGTCACCATAAGAAAATACCCCGAATCATTCAATGAAGTTAGAAAGAGAACATAATAGATCATAAGAGATCTAGCTGTGTATGTCACTGGTTGCATTACTTGTCCTTGTTTAATTGTTGTTCATCACAAGATCTACCCCCCTAGGTGAGTTTTGGGTGAGATATTGGTAGAGACATTGGAGTGGGATGATCCTACCTCATTTTCGATTTCCTACAACCCCTTTTCTTGCTAATTGTTGTTGGTGTTTCCTTTTTCATTTGTCTTCTTTTTTAGATCAACTTTTTTTTGCATTGTAATTGGAAAAAAAAATGACAAGAAATTGTTGCATGCTTGAATTCTTTTGAAGAATTAGTGAAAGGGTGAATTAGGATCATTGTTTGGTTTCATATAGGAATCATTTGTTGGTTTCTTGGTGTGTGTGAGGTTTTGCTTCTAAATTTTGCAAAGAAAAGTAAAAATTCTCTCTCCCTCCCATAGCTAGAGTTCATCGAAGTAAACAAATTGTATTGTCATTTTTACATTTATTGGTTGGTTCAAGTGTCATAAAATCACCAAAGTTTCATCCGCTACCCTTGGAATTAAGAAACAACCATAAAAGGAAAAATACATAATATAAAATCAATTAGACATTTTTATTTTTATAGTGAACCAACATTATATAGGATTAGGGCCTTGGATTAAGATTGGAGAATAAAGTCTCCAAGGCCACGAAATGAATATTAGGATTCATGAAAGAGTGATAAATCCATTCTTGCAACCAATGTGCTGGAAATCTCCTCTAACATATGAGTTAAGCATGAGATCACATACCATGTGCATACCATCACCATACCATGTGCATCAACCATGTACATCAACCATGTACCAAAACATGTACCATACCATGTACCATACCATGTACATAAACCATGTACCAAAACCTGTACCATACCATGTACATCAACCATGTACCATAACCTGTAACATATCATGCATGTACCAAGATATACCATAAACCATGTACTATGAGATGTGCATCATCCATATACCATATCACTCATGATATGTCTTCAATCATGCCATACACGACATACAATAATATATCATCAATGAAGTTCCCCAATCATGTGATAACTTCACCATGACACATACCAAATGACATACCAAGATAACCAAGATATGATTCTAATAAATGTACCATGACATCATCAAGATGTTTCTAAACATGTACCAACATCACCAAGACATGCCTCGAGCATGTACCACAACACCCAATGCATACACCTCAAACATGTTCCATAAAATCAACAAGAAGTGCCTCAAACATGCATCAATAACATCAAGAAATGTACCTCATACATGTGCCAAAAATATGCCTCAAACCATGCAGCAAATATGTGCCTCAAAAATGTTCCAATGCCTCAACAAGATACCAAAGACAAGCCTCAAGAATGCATCATAACATCACCAACATGTAACCCTAAAAAAATGTATATATACATACCTTTAAACTTGTATTCACCCCAATGTATCAAATCTTAGACAAACATATATTTCTGGACATGAACAACTTGGTACAAGAATCATTCCTCAAATATGTTTGAGCCTCACTGAACGAAGACTATCCTCATGTGAGGCCTTGCGTAACAGGAACTGCTGATACAAATTTCATGAGAAGAAAAAAATGAATACAGATATATATTATGAACCCAGAGATACAATGAATAATAACAAAGATATAGTAAAACTTGTCTTCTGGTCAATAAAGAAATATGCTGAAACTATAAAATGCAGACTAAAACAAGCTTGCTAGAATGGTGGCGGCTTATCTCTGAGAAGATATGTGACAGATGTGCTCATTCGCAAGAAGATGAGTAAAATGAGGTTCCAAAGGCCTTCTTACATCAAACATGAATTCCAAAACCCTAGACATCTAAAAACCCAACCCTAGGAGATGAAGTGCCAAAAGTCATGTGGGTCACATTGGGGTAAGTTGGTACATCAACTTCCCGGGGTCATAACTTTTGCATAAGATMTTCGTTTTAGGTGCACGATATCCTGTTGGAAAGGTATATCTGAGGAATACACATTATGCCATCACACTCTAACTAAGTAAATAGTTTGACTGTGGCGGGCCCAAAAAATGTTGTTTAGGGCCTCAAAACGACCCCAGAAGTTTAGGACCTAAAAAGATAGAAAAAAACTACCAAGATGAAAAATGAAACTTCCAAGATGACAGATTTGTGTGATCCAATTGGAATAGGTGGGTGGCCACCGATTTCCACCTGGCTCAATCACCCCCCTTTAGGAAGAAATGGTCTCCATTGCATTGATTTCTGCCATCAGATGAGGAAATTTTTGTTGAATTTGGCCTCGGGTGAGATACTTTCCTTTGTGCAAGAGCTGCCCTGCTTTGAAAACACAATAATGTTGAAACATTTGTTGGTGAGTTCCCTTGGCATGTGTGTCCACAATTTGATTAGTGTATTCCTATTCCATGCAGTTAGGGTTGATCTCTGTCAGTGTCAATTGTTCTATGACCTTTGAGATGTTTAATAATGGTGGAAATTATGGGTGAAGGAGTTCCACATTAAACACTGGGTGTAATCCAAGGAAGGGGGGAACATTGATCTCAAAAGCATTGTCACCCACAACC
>JASDQU010308242.1:0-19393 GCA_032191745.1 Picea mariana
AGTGGCCTTATTCTCTATGTTTTTGTGTCTGCACCTTAATTTATTTGAAGAATTTTTTTTCTGCGTTTTGTTTGTGTCGAAATCCCAGCATTTTTACCGCAATCTGGTTCTTATTTTTCTTGTTGCGATCTTCTTTACTTGACTGAAATTTTACAATGGGGACTGTGAGTTACTTGTCATCTCCAATCTTCTTAGTGACTGTGACTTGCCTTCTTGTCAATGATTTTTATACATCAACGTTCTTTTTAAGCTTTCCACACCGGATTTAGTTGGCCTTTTCAACCAACAACGTTATCCAGTTTTTCTCTATGAGTTTGATGCCCGTTGGTGGACATGTTATGCTAACCCTGTGGATTTAACCTGTGTTGAATTGCTGGGTCATTGGATGTAAGCTGAGCAACTTCCTCCAATGTTTTACCTACGTTTTAAATTAAATTGACAGCACTGCGTTTCCATTTAGATGGATGTGTAACACTTCCACTTTGTAGTTCCCTTTAGATTGTTTAATAGGCTTCCTGGACAGATTAAAACTATAGCCCATTGAGATTCCAACTTTCCCATACGCACTCACAACTACGAAGACGATATTCAGAACATTATAGTTGAGGGAATCGCTAGAAATGTTATCTCCTTCTGTAATTCAAATTTCAAGGACAACTATAATCAAATAGCACGCATCGTGAAGAAAAAACTTCTCAAGTTGTAGGTGTATTCTCCTCTCATCTTCCTGGGAGAATTTAACAGTTTGCAAAAATGCCCTCCCCTGTCTTCTTCGACGACGATTTTTTTACCTTCACTACATATTCCTCTTGGTGGGCAATATATACTGGATAAGGTGGCAAATAATGTATGTGTCCTGAGAGAGAGAGCATTATTATCATCAATCGTTGCACAATATATTCTTTTGAGAGCAGAGCCTTGCTGGGCATACCTTTCGTCCCTACTTCCTCTAGCTTAGTACAGATTTTAATGTCAGGCTAGGCTCTTGCTACAGTTTCATATACAGATGTGGATCCCATAGTTGAACCTCCACCGGTTACTTACGGAGGTTAAAAAGAAATAAAGGAACTTAGAGATTGAGTTCAAATTCGTTCCTGCCCACGACCGAAGCCATTAGATGTATAAACCTTCGACAATATTTTTTTTTACTTATATAAATTCACTTAATCCTAGGTAATTTGATTTTGTATCTTGTCCTTGCTTCATCATTTTTATCGTGAGAGCCTACTAGCCATATAAATTAATAAGTAGCGGTTAAGAGCTTTGCTTCGCCAAGATTCCATTTCAAATTGCAGAGTTTTAATTCCCTTTTAAATATCTACTGCGCAATGTAATTTACATAGAGAAAATCATGCGCGGTTAAAATTGGCATTGTTATGTAATTCAAAACATCTAAGTTGTTAGTGTGGCATCTAAATTTACTGCCAGCAATTTACTATGGTGGAGATGTCAGGTTGGAAGCGATTTTTGCAACTGACATATTTTGCCTTATTTCAGAAATTGCGTTATGGAAGAGATGTCAGAGCTTGCCTTTAATCAAGTTAGGGTTCATGTGATAGCTAGCACACACCTCACCTTTATTTCTGGATTGATAGAATAATTTCACTTTTATTACACCTTGTTTATAGTGTTTGCATTCCAGGGTGGTAAAACGTATTGACGTAAAGCTTGATTGAACTTGTGGTTGTATTGTATTAATCGTTATTTTTACTTGAAACCTCATTTTATAATAATATGTATATATAAACAACATTATATTAATCAGTATTAGACTAACCATTATTTGCTTCAGGCTTCATATAAATGATAAGTTGTTTATATAACAATATTAGATTAATCGGTATTAGATTAATCATAATTAATTGAAGCTTTAGGTACAGGATAAGAAATACAAAACAATATTAGATTAATAAGTATTTTTTCTGGAAGCTTTACATAAGAAGTATTAAATTAATCATTATTTTTACTGATGCTTTAGACTAATGATGTAAGGCTTTATATAATAGGTTGAAGTTTTAGATTATCTTTATTTTTACTGAAAGGATTGTAAAGCTGATGATGTTATGTAAACTGGATGAGATAAAGTTATCATGAATGTATATAGACACTTGATTATGATGTAGGAATTTAATGATGTCAGATGAAATTTTTAATGGAGAATAAACTCTATGATTACCAGTGTATTTTTATTAGTCATTCTTATTCTTCATCGGTTGAATGTCGTACATTGCTTCCAAGTGCTTGATGTGCTTTTATGTTAGGTCGTTATGTTTTTTGTGGCGTGAGTTGCATGCATTGTGTTCGTCGTCATGTTGTGATGTTGAGTATAATGTCATTATTACCTTCCTACACACACAAAAATAAAATAAAATCGCACTTGTTATGTGAGGCTTGTTGTCGTAACAAAATGGGAGGTGTGTTACAACATAGAATATAACTTTAGGCACTAATAACCCTAGATTTGATACATATACTAGAAGGCTCAAAAGGGATGTAGAAGCAGGTCATGGTAGGTGAAGGAAGTAGTGGAAGGTACAACAAGGGTGATGAATAAGGTAAATTAATGTGAATTTTTTCATAGCATTAGATGTAGCATTACTTGGCTTAACAATAAATTTAATTTTGTAATGTCTAACCTGAAATCAAACATTTCACAAAAAATTTAACTTAACATTCATGATGCCTTGATATGGGACCAAATAACATGAAAACATTTTGAATTGGTGGACATAAAGCATTCAAATGAACACATAAGTTTAAACATACTAAAAACTGAAATGTTTAAAACAAAAATTGTTTTTATTGATTGACATGGCCCAAACTAATGTTAAGTTCAAAAAAAAAACAACAAGTCGATTACTATAGTCCCTGCTTTCCTTCGACAAGGACTAAAAATGGACCTTTGATTGAATACATTTTCAAAGGCGTTGTCTAATTGTTCTACGAAATGGATTTTTTCGCCGGAATCCGATGAATAAAATTTGCACGAAATCACTATTTTTTGTTGTTCAAAATTCATTTATGAATGCAGAAATGGATTCAACATGCGGAAAAACCTTGGGGTGCTTGAACTATATAGAAATAATCACTCAAATCTGCATATCCAACAATTTCTCACCGGATTTTGGGCAAATGTCTCAAGAAAAAAAATCGATATTTTGCAGAACATTTAGATTACGACCATTTTCAAATCCAACCGCTTCCCACCATTGATGACATGTCCACAAAACTTATTAATACCAAACCTAGGTTTTAGACTCGATTGCTTTGGTATATGGTTTGGCACTATAACTCCCTCATCAAAACTAGTTTCAATGGTGATCTCCATCTTTATGGCCCCCATAAAACATATTAACCATTTCTATCCTTTTCCGAAATTTTCCATAATATAAATCTCAATGTGGTGATTTTGAATATGTGTATGAATATATTTAAAATATTTATTATGAAAAATAAAAAATATGTTTTAAAAAAAATTAACATTTGCTTATATATTTTTTTCAAACTTATATAAAAAGGGGGATTTTGGGTTTTAAAAACTTAAGATGTTAGTTTTTTGGGTTGTGTTTTACATACACATAAAAATTTTACATACATCTTGAGTGGGCCTAATGGTTAAGAACAAGTGTTTCCTCATAAGAGGTCACAAGTTCAAATCTAGAGGGGGGTAAGGTATGTATACCTTCGTAGACTTTACCAGTCAAAATCATTGGGTGGAGGGGGTCTCATACATCAATTTGGTGTCTTGCTTGGTCGTGAATTTAAAAATAGATTATTGTTATTATTATTATAGTTTTATAATAATTAAAATATTGGTAACAAACTTGAGAGTATTTATAAGAAATTTGTTAAAATAAATTGGAATTAAAAAATAATAACAGAAATGGGGTCGTGGTTTTGTCAATATTTAATACTTAAAATATGTGTGAAATAGTAATAAATGAATTTTACATAAATGAAATAATTAAAGAAAAAATATTTAAATTTAAAAAAAATATATAATATAAAAATTAATTGAAATTATTATTTTTTTCTTTCTTATATTATTATCTAAATTTTGTTGAATTTGTAGATTTAAGAGTAAATATTTCCATTTCATTCATTTTTATAAAATTTCATCACTGCAAAAATAGAAACAATAAGACATATTAGCTTGTTTTTACAGCCAAATTCAATACATGGAGCATAGACAGACTACAAGGAAATGGAGATCCAATTCAAAATGTGAAAGAGAATAAAACTCCAAAATAGTTATTATCAAATGTGGAAAACATTAAGAAACTTATCACCGACTACAAGTTCAATATGTGGAGGCTTGATTATCAATCCAATGAATTTTAGAAGAATAGTTGCTTGCTTATGCAATAACTAATTGGCCAATTTTTTATGTACAATGACTAGATGGGATTTGTCTGCAACATAATGCCTTACAATTTTGAGAATATATGAAATGAGTGTACATGAAGGCTCTTCTAGTTTATGTTTCCATCCCTCTTTCATTTTCTTCATGTGCCCAATGCGGTCCCTCTTAAAGTCTCAATAAAGAAAGGTGGCTCTAATAATACCTCGCATCATACATTCATTGTTCATAATAAAATTAGGGAAGGCCTTTCAGAAATGATGCCACACACTCTAAATCCATCCACAACAATTAATTAAAATAAAGCAATGTAAGTAAACTCCATTACAATTCATTAATGTGCGGTGAGAAAGGGATTTCCAAGGAAAATGTGTCTGACATCATGTAATCCCCGCCACCTTCTCATTATATGAGAGTAGTCAATTAAATCAACGAATTTGAGTGAGTGCAGAGGCCCATTTCACTGCCTAAAACATTTTTAACAATTATTGATAAGTACGCCAAGAGGTGCTCTATGACCCAGCATGGGGGAGATGTTGAGGCGTTAGTGTTATGTTAGATAAAACAACATTTAAAAAAAATAAAGACAACTCAATTATTTCACCAAGAGGTGCTCTACAACCCAGTATGGGGGAGATCTTGAGGTGTTAGTGATATGTTAGAAACACTAAAGTTAAAAAATCCTAAAGTTACCTCAATTAAAAACAAAAATAACAAAATAATAAAAATAAAGTCGACTTAATTAAAAAAATAAATTACAAGCACATTTGTTGAAATCCCCTTACTCCAACACATAGGTATTTTGTTATCTAGTGATTTCCTTTCTGTAAATCAAATTAGCAGATCACAAAACATAATACACTTGTTGGAACATTCAACTCAAATAAAGATAGCGGAAGCAATATTGGAAACAGGAATTTCAACCACAATACACAAAGATATTCTTCCCATCAACTAAGATTATCATTCAAATAACTTCAAAACTTACAAGGGATCTTGTACCTAGGAAAATGATCCACAGAGAAATACATAAAACTATAGATATTACCTGCAAACCCTAACACGTCATGATATGCTTTACGACCTTGGATTTTCATGTTTCCCAAGATGTACACAACTTTCCTTAAGCAAACCCCTGTATACACGCTTGTCTCCACTAAAACCCACGTACACACACTCAAAGATTGTACAACAACTTTGTACGACACAACCCTACTTTTGCGGCTTCAATCTGCTAAAACCCACTTGCAACTACCTCTATTCTTTCTTCTCCTTGACTTGATCTCTAGATAGAAGCCATTATCCACTTATCAAAGAGCTCCTTGAATCGCAGTCCTTTGTGATCCAATTCTCTTGAGAAAAAGTCCTTCTCCGCTCTATATCAATGTATCAAGTGTATTGTCCTTCACCCTTTCCATGCTTTTATAATCTTGAGTTATAACCTAACCCTGTGATTGAAAATTGAGATTAATTTTGACCTCACTTGAGATCAATGGCTATTATTTAATTCACTAATGCTCATTAAATCATTTCTTTAAATAAAACTCAACTCACTAATAAAAACACTTCACTTTAATAATTCCTTTAATTAAAGTAAAGTTCAAGGTTGAAGGATTTGCATGACTTCCACATGTCTAAACACTTAGACCTTTGTGGAAGTACTTGTCGGATGCTACAAACATCAACACTCCTTCTTAGCGAGGAAGGTATTATGCACCACTCCAAGTTTGTCTATGAAGAACACAAACTTCCCTTTAACTAAGGGTTTGGTCAGAATGTCTACAACCTACTCATCTATGGAAACATACTGAAGATTTACTGCTCCCTTCTGGAACTTATCTTGAATGAAGTGACATGTGATGTCTATATGCTTGAACCTATCATGGTATACTAGATTCTCATTGAGTTTGATGCAACTCTAATTATCGTAGTATATCATCGTAGGCTCCAACTTCTAATCAAATAAACTCGTAAGAAAATTTGTGAAGCCAAATGGCTTCACAACTATCCATACTCGCTACCATGTACTCTACCTTTGTTGAATTGAGTGCTAGAAAAGTCTTCTTCATGGTGCACCATGTAATCACTATTGATCCCAATTTGAAGCAACACCTCGAGGTGCTCTTTCTTTCTACTGCACTCCTTGCCAAATCTGAGTTTGGCTATCCCTACAACCTCGCTCCATCACCTCCAAGATACCTCAATTCATACTCCATTGTACCTCTCAAGTCCCTGAGCACATGTTTCGCTGTTATCCAATGCACCTACCTCGGCTCGACCATCAACTAACTCAAGTTGTTCACAACAAAACATATATTTGGCATGGTATTGCCCAAATGCATCAAAGACCCTATCAATTTTCTATATATCCTGGGATCCACTAACTTTGAATCTAAAGTCTAAACCCTCTTTAGATTGGTAAATGTAGTTGTAGCCATTGGTCTACAGTCCTCCATCCCAAATCTCCTCAATATCTCTACTGTGTACTTGCCCTGTCCAAGGAAGATCTCTCTCGATACCTACCATACCTCTAACACCAAGAAATAATCCATCATGCCAATGTCCTTCATCTTGAACTTAGTTTCTAAATTTGCTTTGCACCCTGCAATAAGCTCCTCTGCACCTACAAGAAATAAATCATCTATGTATAGTACCAATATGAGTGGATCAACCCCAACAAGTATGAAGTACAAGTTATGATCCTCCTCACTCTTGGTAACGCCCATACTTTGCAAGTATGTGTCAAACCTGGAATATCATGCTTTGGGCACCTTTTTGAGTTCATACAAGGCTTTCTTAAGCCTAAACACAAGAGATTCTCTCCCATGTACCTCAAAGCCCCGATGTTTCTCTATGTATACATCCTCCTCAATGATTCCACTAAGGAAAGGTGTCCTAACATCCATCTAATGAATCCTCCACCTCATAAGTGAAATAATAGAAACAACAACTCAAATAGAAGCATACCTAGTGACTAGAGAAAATGTTTCCTCATACTTGACTCCCTCTCTCTAGGAGAACCCTCTCGCCATGAACATCGCATTGATCTTCTCAAGGATACCATTTGCAACATGCTTGATCTTGTAGAGCCACCTGGAACTCACAACTTACTTCTCCTCCGGTCTCAACATTATGTCCCAAACATCATTCCTCATAATAAAGGTGTACTCCTCTAACATGGCATCCCGCCAAACCTACTGATCTACTGCTTCCTCAAAACTTGAAGGCTCAACATCAATGATGTTACTCATAAGTGCCATATAGTTCAAAAAACTCCATGGAGGACTACACTCTATGAATGCATTCCTAGGAGCTTCACCAATATCCCTCAATGTCTATAATAACTCCTTGGTTCAGCTAACATAACTGGAAGGGGATAAGTCCCCCTTACCACCTAAATTCTAACTCCATGAACTGGAAGTTGTTGACTGCTACTCATCCTTCAGAACCTGTTGCTCCTCATCCTCTATCAGTGATGATGACTCCTAAGGTCTCCTAGATTCCAAGTTCTCCTCAAACTTAACATCTCTTCTCACAATTATCTTTCTTTGCACTAGTGTGAAGATCCTGTAACCCTTTTAGGTCTCGTTGTATCCCAAAAATATACCCTTCTATCCTAAAGGCTCCAACTTTGTCCTTTTCTCCACAGACACATGGATGTAGACTGAACAACCAAAGATCCTCAAATTTCCTATCTCTAGCTTCAATCCTGAGAATTATTACTCTAAAGTCTTGTCCCCCAATATCCTGTGAGGACTCATGTTATGCACATATACTATTGTATTAGACACTTCTTCCCAAAGAAACATAGGAAACTCCTTCTCATGTATCATAGCCTTGGTAGAATCGATGATGGACCAATTATTTCTCTCTGCAACCCATTTTGCATAGGGTTGTATGAGACTATCATATCTCTCTTGATCCCTGCCTCCTTGCTGAAATACTTAAATTCATTGGAGGTGTATTGTCCCCCATTATCTGACCTCAAGACCTTGATATTCTTCCTTTTCTAGTTCTCCACCTGAGCCCTTAACTCTTGAAATTGATTGAAGAACTCATCCTTGGTCTTTATAAATAATATCTAGGTTTTCTTGGAAAATTCATCAATGAACTTCACATAGTATGATGGTCCCCGCAATGATGCTACTGACATCGGTCCACTCACGTATGAATGTATAAGATCCAAGATCCCCTTGGACCTACTCTCGCTACTTGGAAAAGTATCCTTGGCATTCTTTCCAAGTGCACACCCTTTGCATAGTCACTCCCTGCTACTCAATGTTGAACTCCAAAAGACCTATAACAATCCCCCTCAGAATCGACAACACCCTCTAGTGTAGGTGTCCCAAACTTCGATACCATAGACATTGTCATTGTCATGTGCCAAGGAATGAACAAGATTTCCTTGCAACTTGTATAAAGTTCCCTCTCTAACCCAAATGACCAATGATCTATCCACGATAGTTGTCTCTAGGCATATAAGTACTTTCCCTCCTTGAAAAATAATGACAAAACCCCTATCCTCCATAGATGATACTGAGAGAAAATTATTCTTTAGTCCTGGTACGTAAAGCACATCTTGGGCATCAAATGAACCTCCTAACTCAAGATGGAACATAATTGTTCCCATGGAGAAATAAAAAAAACTATAGATAGTACCTGCAAACGCTAGCAACTCCCGATCTGCTATATGACCTCGAATTTTCATGTTTCTCGAGATGTGTGCTCCTTTTCTTAAGAAAATACATGTATATGGGCGTGTCTCCATTGAAACCTGCATGCACACACTCAAATATTGTATGGAAACTATGTACGATGTGACCCTGCTATTGTAGCTTCAATTTGTTGAAACCCACTTGTGACTACCTTTGTTCTCTCTTCTCCTTAACCTAATCTCTGGATGGAAGTCCTTCTTCACCTATCCAAGATCTCCTTGAATCACATTCCTTCATGATCCAATCTTCCTGAGAAAAATTCCTTCTCTACTCTTCATCGATGTATTGAGTGTCTTCCCCTTCACCATTTCCATGCTTTTATAATATTGAGTTATTACCTAACCGTAATATCCAATGTCATTGATGGTTGAGATTACTTCTCACCTCACTTCAGATTAATGGTTATTATTTGATTCATTAATTCTAATTAAAGCATTTATTTAAATAAAACTCGACTCACTAATAAAAGAACTTTAATTTAATAATTCCTTTGATTAAAGTAAAGTCTCAAGGTAGAAGACTTTGGATGACTTCCACATGTTTAGACACTTAGACATGTGCAAAAGTATTTGTCCAATGCTAAAAACATCAACAACATATATATCAAAGAAACAAATAATCTATTATTCTGTTAATCCTCATCATCATCATAGAGCTTAAACATTAGGAAAATTGCCCAGTCATGCGAGGTCGAGTTACTAAGCCAAGGCCGACCTGGAGCTGAATCATGAGGTGAAAGGCCTAGCCATTCGAGATGGTCGGCCTAGAGTTGAATCATGCAATGAATTGATGAATTAGTATTTCTGTCTATATTATCAGATTTTAACCCTTAACAATCCTTAGTCCAACATATCTGCCTAATAGTAAATCTCAGTGTGGTTTACGGTTTGGTCAATTAGGGTTTGCTGTAAATTTTTCTTCTATACAATGAATCATTATAGTTTATAGTTAATTAACCTCCGTCAAGCAAATTGCACACACATTCATTAAGCACATCCCCTCTCTCTACTCCACATTCAATAAATCCTTTCTTTGCTCAAACCCTTTCTTCTTTTTCATAAAGTTTTCAGTTACTCGACTCTGAATTGAATTCCAATGAAAGTCTCTCTCCATGGTATTGGATGTCGCTCTTCCTTTCTATTCGACTATGACCACATTCTTCGTGCACTTGAAAAACCCAAATCAAATATTAACGAAATGTTTTTGGAATGAAGTGTACCAATAAAAATTTGCATGAAGAATCAAAACATATTTGGAACAAAACCTAATAATAAGAAAATGTGTGAAGAAGAGTTTCTTAGGTTTATGAAGAAGGTAGATTATATGTTATATGATACTTTTTCATTTACAACTATTTTTTAAATCATATTTTTTTTTTATATTAATTGTTTTTCCTTTAATGATATTTTGGTTTAGCTTAATATTTTTTTATTATATTTATTTTACAATATTGGGTAGACCATTTATATTTTAAAATTTATTTTTAGAATAAAGTTAAAATTTGAAGTTAGGTAAAAGTAAATTTCGAAATTAAGTAAATAACAAAAAAAAATGTATATTAGACCATTTATATTTTAAAATTTATTTTTAGAATAAAGTTAAAATTTGAAGTTAGGTAAAAGTAAATTTCGAAATTAAGTAAATAACAAAAAAAATGTATATATATAATTAATTGATGGTTAATAATAACATTTAGTGTTAAATTACAAATTAATAGAAAAAATAAAGAAATTATATATAATACGTATAATTTAATAAATAAATTGATTTAATGGTAAAATTAATGTCATTATCTTAATCACTTAAATTTATTTTTAATTTTAATTCTAACAAATAAAAAAATTGTAAAGATTTGAATATTAAATATATTAAAAAGTTTTTATTTAAAAACAAATTAAATTGAGATAATAAAATAACACAAAATAAAATATGGAATATTATTAAAATTGGTCAATGTGAATGATGATGACAATGATTAATGTCCTTTTGGACCTTAAGAAGCTAAGAGATTACTTAGTTTTCTTTAAAATTTTATTTCTGTACTTGTAAAGCATTAAGAGAAGTGTTTGAAGATCACCATAGTTTTGTTGAGTTAGAAGGTTTGGAAGGTTAATCATTAAACATGTGAAGTTGGGTTAAGATGGATCTAGGCATGGATGAAGCATTTGTTTGAAATATGTTAACTAGATGCATTTCTTTTAGTGTATGTCACTTATAGATTAAACAAGATGCATTGATTTCAATGTATGCTAATTCCAAATTAACATGATGCATTGATTTCACTGTATGCCAATTTCAACTATTTGATCAATAGTATATTTAGCTTCAATAGTCTAAGATGGATCAATAGTATGTCAATTCTAGATTGACTCTAATTGTATCACATCTACAATCCTTGGCTCATAAATTCTATGGCTCTTGCTCATAAGTTTCCCGATTTCCATTAAGCCGACACCAAGAATATTATATACTTCTGATGGTAACAGACATTAAAGAAGAATTGACGAGCTTATTTTAACATGAGCAAAATGGCCATGTGGAGATCTCGCTGAGCGCTTACTGTAAACTTTAAAATTCCTTCTTGTGTGAAGAGCTTGTAGATTCACATCAAGTACTTGGATTGGATTGCCTCTTTTGAGCTGGTGTAAGCAATGTACGATCCCTAAATCTCATTTGAAATAATATGCGCCTAGTCAATTACTACATTTTCATTAATTGAATGATAGAGAATATATACAATATACTTTGGCATTGATGTTGTAGACAATTTTCCAATTATTATGGAAAATAGCCAGGAAAATTCTTTATATGGATATTTTAAAGAGTATACCTCAACCTATGTAGAATTAGCGTCGATAGTTTGTCTTTAAGAAATCTTTCAAGGAAATCCATTCCTCCACTATCATCTTTAATAAAATCATTAACTTCGACATTTTGAATGTCCAAGTAGGGTCATGAAGTCTCAACATTATCCTGAATACTGAAGGTGCTAAAGAGATCGATGGTTTCCCTCTGAATAATTCTTCTCTCGGTGTCAAATTTGTCAGTGCACTAGATGACCAACTCTTTGAAATCAACTACTTCTAGCACTCATCCATCCAATACAATACCCGAGGTCCAAAACTTGTTCAACTTATTTTCATTGGATGGGAGAGATGAATACCACTTGTATTCATGTGACCACTGAAACGTGTGATCTTCTCATCCCAAGGTGTTGACAATGTCACTGCAATATAATTCTTTCCTTTTACTTGACATGTATTTCAAAGAATTATTTTTATGAATAGGTGGTGATTTTGTCAATATAGTCTTTTTACACGGGGGATTTTAATTTCTAATTTAATTTTACCACGTATTGCTTTGTTTATCGAATGTTGTAGGTCTTAATTTGAAGTTGTCAATTTCACAGTTTGATTTTAGATTTATGGAGAACATTTTTAAAAAATCACGCCACTGAATAAAAATATTCAATTCATATGAGTGGCAGCTGATTTGGCGATGGGAAATAAATATCATCGGGAATGGTGATATTGTATCGAGGTGAATGGAAAAATGGTGAAGCATGGAGGTGTAAAGTTATGAATGGAGAGTGCATTGTGGTGATTTCTAAAATGTAGGATTTGGAGAATGAAAGGGGAGATATGAGGGGACTCTCTCATCCATATTAAAGAAATATACGAAGTACCAAAAGTTGATTTTGTGGGATGCGAAAATATAAGAATAATTTTGGAGCATGCATAAATGTGGGGTTGTAGGACTAGGGAATGGCAAATCGAAATGAGGGGAGGACACCACATCCGCAATAAAGAAATCAATTAAGTGTTAAAAAGGAAAAGTTACATGATGAGTGAAAGGTAAATAGAAATGAGGGAGGACCCCACATTCATAATAAAGAAATCATTTAAGTGTCAAAAAGGAAAAGTTACATGATGAGTGATGCATAAATGGGAAGGGTCGTTTTGAGTGTTGTGGGTTGTGGGTTGCGAGACATTGGTATTTCCGGGGTGAGTTATGGCTTAGTATTTGGAAAAAAGACCTCTAAAACAAAGGAAATAGACACGTGTTAATATTTTGGAGTGGTGAGAAATAAACAACTAAGTATGGAATTTGTAGTCTTGTGGACTTGTTGGCATGGCAATCCACATTTTAGAAAAAAATGGCTAACTATAGGATACATGAGGAGCAATAAAAAATGACAATGGATGGCCCAAAATACACAACCATTGATCCACAAATGAGGATCAACATTCGGCTCCAAGTGTGGGACAATAAATCCCTGTGGGTGGCCGAGAATCTAGAGAGGTTTGTTCATTAAGAAAATGGAGTGAGATAGAAATTTTTTAGAATTTAAAATAAAGAAAAAGGGGAAAAGGAACAATACTGACTATGAATATAAATAGGAGTAAATATTTCGAAGGACTATGTACAAGTTGAGCATTGGGGATTAACAAAAGAAGTGCTTGAGGTATTTCCCATTTACAAGCAATGCTTGAACTATTTCTTTCATGTCTTTCAAAAAATAAGAATTTAAAACAATAACCTTTTCAATATGGTATGGACCAATCCAAAGAGCTTCAAATTTTGGTTGAAAAGATGATTTTTCCTTTTCTTTGTTCCATAACAGAACCAGTTGATATTTTTGAAAATATCTTACAACAATTCTCTTATCAAATTTTATTTTAACCACTTGTTGTCTCTTTTTTCATGGTCGTTACTGCTTCTACTCTTTTTCCCGTGGTATCGTTTTTCCAGAGGTGAAAATTATTCCATATCTTCATTGTTTATGGAAATGACCAATGCATTTAGTTCGAGATGTAATGCCATTCTTTCTCCTTTTCCATAGACTAGGGTGTATAGTGAATGTCGAATGCTATCTTTTGGAGTGAGACACCTTGCCCGAAACAAATCTGTCAACTTCTAATGCCAATTTTTATGGTTTGCAGAAATTTTCTTGTTAATAATTTGAATCAATATTTTTTTAGTTGATTCAACCAAACCATTTCCTTGAGGGTAATATTTGGATGATTGTCTCATGATAATACGACATTCTCCACAAAAATTTGTAAATTTGAACCCAATAAAAATTGAACCATCATCTATTATGAATTTTTTAGGGACGTCGGATTTGGATAGAATATTCTCCTTTAAGAAAAGGATCAACTGTTCTAAGTCAATAGTTCTTAGGGCCATATCTTCTTGCCACTTTTTAAAATATTCTGTGGCAATAAGGATATACAAATTTTCCTTACTAGATTTTTGGTTTATTGGGCCAATTACATCCAAGCCCCATTATGCAAATGGTTCTTCAATTGTTATAGAATGTAGTGGCATCATTGTTACTTTGACCGTTCTTGAATTTTTTTGGCAGGGGAGGCATTTTTGAATTGTTGAATAAACATCTTTGAACATGATCGACCAATAATAACCAACCTAAATTATTTTGTGAGAAGTTGTAACATGTGAGAAATGTCCACCACAAACTCCCTTATGAATCTCTTGCAACATTTATTCACCTTTAAATGATATAAACATATGAATAGAATACCATCAAATTTTATTCGAAATAGAACTCCTAATACACACTAGTTGGTCTTCATCTTTAAATATCTCGTCTCCCTATGAGACATTTTGACAGGAAATTGGCTATAATTTATATAAAATATTATGTCTTTATACCACTCACATGTTGTTAGAGATGAACTTTGTATGATGGCCCCACTTGTATTTAGGGAATATATTATATAGCTTCAATTCCAGTCACTAGTTTGCATTGTTCTTGTCCCTTAACAACTTTTAGAGGATTATCTTCTAAATCATATTCTTGAAGCTTAGCCAACCAATTTTCCCATGTCCCTTCTTTGAGCTAATGATTGAGAAATTTTTTAATAGGTGAATGTGGTACATAAGCAATGATGTGAGTTTTTAAAATGTAGGTCCTAAAATGAAATATTTCCTTGACTAGAGAAAGGGATTTCTTTTCAATCATAGAGTAATCTAGTTCATAGTCATACATGGTTTTTCTCATGAAAGCAATTGGAAGTTCTTCTCCTTTGTCATTTTTCTAGACAAGGATGGAGGTGATAGTCTCTTCTGAAGCAAATAAATATAATACAAAATATTTATCAAAATCAAGACTAACAAGAATAGGAGTAGTAGTGATTGCATGTTTGATTTCTAAGAAATACTTATGAGGTTTTGGCATCCATTCAAATTTTTTATGCTTATTTATTGGATTGACAATAGTGTCATAATGTGGAACAAATCTTCATACAAAATTTATATTTCCAAAGAAATATTATACTTCCTTATGAGATGTAGCAGGATTTAAGTCATTTATTTCCTTAATCCTTTCTAGATCAATGTGTATGACCTATTTACTCACTATGTGACCTAGGAGGTTTCCTTTTGAAATTGCAAACACAATGTTTTGGGTTCAAAGATATGCCATACATATTGCATCATTCAAAAACTTGTATGAGATGTTTAAAATTCCTTTCTCTTAATTTTCAATGAACTATTAAATCATCTTGATAATCTACCATAAAATTTCCAATTAAATCATTAAAATCATGGTCCATTTCTCCTTGAAATGTTTCACTAGAGTTCTTGAATCTGAGTGGCATGCAGACATAGGCATATGTTCCCCATGGTGTAACAAATGAATTTTTAGGTCTATCTTCTTCAACCAAAAGGACTTTATTATATCCATAAAATCCATCTAGCATAGACATTAATGCAAAACCAATGACTTTCCGCAATAACATCTCCATGTTTGGAAGTGGGTAGTTATTTTTAATACTTTCTCGATTGATGTCTTGAAAATCCACACAAAGAAAAATATCTCCATTCTTTTTTTTTACTACCATAGGATTTGAAATCCGTTCCGAATGTTTGATAAAAAAAACTGTACCATCTCTTTTCAATTTTTCTAATTCCATTTTTACCAAGGGATTCAATTTTGGATTTATCATTCTTAAGTTTTGATTAAAAGGTTTTGAACCCTCTTTGTTACACACCTAAATGTCACACTCATGTGTCTCATCTTTCCCACACCCTAAGTTTTAGAAGTATCGTAAAGTGTCGTGTGCACCTTACTAAGTGTCACATGCACTTTATGAAGTATCATATGCACCTTACTAAGTGTTGCATGCATTTTATTGAGTGTTGTACATGTTGACACCATGACTAAAAAATGGTTTTTTTCTGTAAGACACGGTGAATGAGAAAACACTGAGAAAATGTCAAATCCTAACCACTTTCCCTAAGTTTTGAGCCCTGTTTGACCACTAATACCCCCCTTCCCATCTATAGGGAGCGTTAATGATCCCTAATGAACTATCTGGGAGTGTTACTAATGTTGTGTGGCCAGTATTGGTTGAGTGTTAGTCTTGATAAGGTCAATCCACCTTTTTCTGTGGGAAACTCCTAGAACACTTTTGTATGGTTATGGTCAAAGGATGACTCATCCACTCGAGTCATCCACATTCCCTCCATTTTGGGTACTAAATTCTAACCTAAGGAGTAAAGATCTCAACCATTCCCTTGAAATGTTCTGGTGGTTAAAACCTCTCAAGTTTTATATAAACAAGGCCATTCATGGGTTAAATGGGGGGGAATCCAATTGAAGCATCATCATTTTGATCTCAAGACATTCATGCAAGGGCTAGAATCGAGAGCTTGGAGAAGATATTTTCAACATCAAACGTGATTTATAAGTTCCTTTTTTATTGTATTTCCATTAATATCAGCTTGGCTTATTACTCCCACTATGTTGTTCATGATAATGTCTATTATTAAGTCAAATCGAGTATACATAGATTTAGGTCTTACCTAACAAGATCTAGTAGAAGTAGAAAGGTTTGACTGCCTCTTTTTTTTCAGGTCTGTTTGATCTCTGAAGGAATTGGAGTAGCGAGGTAAGAGGATGGAGCAACGAGGACAAACTTAGGGAAACAAGTAAGTCTCCCTTCTTGTATATATAGGTTAATGAACTAGATATATAAATAAAGTAGAAAACATTTGTTTCATGTTTGTATTAGATCATAGATTTATCTAAGGAGAGTTAAACCTATCCATAGGGTGAATTTCACACAACAAAAAAATGGTGACTTCACTAGGGAATGACTTTGGCTAGTCTTCCCTGTTGGTTCTGGAGCATGATTATCTTCCTTATTCAGAGGTCTTTTTTTCCAGCTGTGTTTATACCCCATGAATACTTTCACTCTGGAAGAATGTACACTCCTCCACGTAGGGGAGTGAAAAGGGGGGTTACCCCCTCTGCGGGGTCCGGGGGAAAACAGGGGTTCGGGGGTGAAGCCCCTGAACGAAAAATTTCCTTGTAAATGTATATTGTAATTTCATTGTAAGTCTGGACCGTTTATTATAAGGTTGTAGGTATGACGATAGAATTTATGTTAGGGTTTTTTTCCCTAGAAGGCAATCTTGTTTTATGAGGGAAATGTATTGCGGCTATGCATCATTGTGAATATTGTATTCTAAGAGAGGAGACTGTGAGAGAAAAGAAGAGGAAGTTGCAGTGGGTGTGCTGTAGGTTGTATCCCTTCATTTGCTAGATAATAATAAAGGAAGGGCCTGACAATTTTTCTGGTGGACGTAGCCCACACTGGGTGAACCATGTATATCTATGTCTCTATGTATTGTGTATATTTTGTGTTTTAATTCTGCATTTACTTTATTTTATTGCTATGTGGTCCTATTTTTATAAGAATTGGTATTAAAGTGAAAGGTAACTCACAATAAAAGAGGGTTCCTGGTTCGAGTGGGAGCATTGGTGGAAGATGGAATGTTTAGGCTCGATAAATTTATCGGCCAAAAGTACCAGTTATGGAAGATGCAGATGGAATATTATTTATATCAGAAGGATCTATTCCTACCATTGGGTGGAATAGCAAAAAAATTGATGGCCATGAAGGACAAAGAATGGGAGGTTATTGACAGAAAGGCACTAGGAACGATATGGCTGAGCCTGATAACATCGATGGATTTCAATATTTTGAAAGAAAAGACAACGAAGGAGTTGATGGATGCATTGGCTAAACTGTATCAAAAACCCTCAGCGTCCAAAAAGGTATTTCTAATGATAACATTATTTAATATGAAGATGTCAGAAGGTGGGTTTGTTGCAGATCATTTAAATGAGTTTAATACGGTTACTAATCAACTAAGTTCTATAAAAGTGGACTTTGCTGACGAGGTCAGGGATCTTCTAATCTTGTGCTCATTTCCAGAAAAATGGAACGACTTGGTCATGGTTGTAGGTAAATCTGTCTCTGGTTCAAATACTGTAAAATTTGATGATGTTTTTGGTGTTATCCTTAGCAAGGAAATGCAATGGAAAAGAAGAGGTGAGACATTAGGTAATGCGTTGAACATGGAGAACATGGGAAGACAAAAGAGTAGAGGAAAATGCTCAGGGAGTTGTGGGAATTCTAGGAAGGGAAGATCCTAATCTAGATTTGGAAAGATAGAGTGTTGGAATTGTGGGAAGAAATGACATCTGAAGAAATACTGCAGAGCTCCAAAGAAACAAAGAGATGGACAACATGAGAAAAATTAGGAAGAAAATGTAATAGGTGATGTGTTATAAGATGCTTTGATTCTTTCTATAGATAATATTTATGAGTCTTGGGTAGTATATTCAGGGGATTTATTTCATTCCACACCCCATAGGAAACATTTTTTAGATTATGTTCAAGGTGATTTTGTATAGGTTCATTTGGGTGATGATGCACCATGCGAAATTATTGGAATGGGAAAGGTAAAAATAAAGCAAAGCAATGGAAACCAATTGTTGTTGAAAGAGGTAAGACATGTTCCATATATAAGGAAAAATCCAATTTCAACAGGCAGTTGGAAAGTGAAGGTTCTATATCCATATTTACAGATAAGGTGTGGAAGATCACCAAAGGATCATTGGTGATAGCAAAAGGAGATAAGGCAGGTACATTGTATTTATGTACTGATAATATTGACTCTTCTATCTCTTTAGATTCTTTAGGAGTGGATACAACACTGTGGCACCATAGGCTTGGACACATGAGTGAGAAGGGGATTCATATACTACACAAAATACATTTGTTTCTAGACATTAAACAAATTGATTTGGATTTCTGTGAGAATTGTGTTTATGGAAAACATAAGAGAGTCATATTTCTCAGAGTCAGAAAAGAAAAGAAGAGTGAAAGATTAGAGCTTGTGCATACAGATGTATGGGGACCAGCTTAGGTATCATCTCTTGGTGGCTCTCGTTATTATATTACTTTTATTTATGATGCAACTAGAAAAACTTGGGTTTATT
>JASDQU010308242.1:39514-65705 GCA_032191745.1 Picea mariana
CTTTATCGCAAGTATAACGATGAATTTCAATTTTAATGTCCTCTCGTTGATATGATAGTTCCATTAGACTTCACATAGTATATATTATTTTATTTCAAATTATTCCAGGAAATTAATTTTGCTAAGTTCATCGATCAAGGAAAAGTGCTAAAAATGAGATAAAAGAGAATTTGTTTGCTAATTTGTAGATCGCAGAAGTCTGGGTGTTGTTTGTAGGTGGCAGAACAATGGAAACACAATTTTGAACCCACCTATCCGGGAACCCATGATCCCAATTTTTTTTCAATAGGTCTTAGCAGTAACTATGAAGTGCATTAAACATGTGAACAAGTTCTTCAATAAAGGAATAGTTTCCAGGATCTGTTTGTATAAGAGAAGCATCAAAAAGCTACAAGAAAATCAATTTTGGGATGTGGAAGTAAAGTTATTGTACAATCAGCTTCACCGCAAGTATAACAACGATGAATTTGAATTTTAATGTCTTCAAATTTGTATTTTAATGTCTTCTCATTGATATGATAGTTCCATTGGACTTCGCATAATATATATTCTTTTATTTCAAATTATTCCAGGACGTTAATTTTTCTAAGTTCATCGATCAAGGAAAAGTGCTAAAATAGTCCACATGTCACATTTGCATCATAAATATTATATTAAAGGGCAAAGCATGTCCTCTATAGTCTTTAATATCATAGAAAAACTGCAAAGATCCTGAATGTATTTTTAATTTTCCAGAATGATGCATACAACCAAGAACCAAGCAAACACCAAATGTATTGAAAGTAGAAGCAGAAGGCAACACATGAACACAGAAGGCATCAAGAAAGATCCCACAAGGTTCCATAGAGCAATACACATCAACCTTTGCATTAAAAAATTTGATATATAGAAAGTGCTAAAACAAGCTAAAACAATTTGATCAAGGAAGAGTGCTAAAATGAGCCACATATTACATTTGCATCATAGAGCTTATATTAAATGGAAAAGCATGTCCTCTATAGTCGTTGAGATCATAGAAAAAATGTGAAGATCATGAATGTATTATTAATTTTCTAGAACAAAGCATACAACCAAGAACCAAGTAAACAACAAATGTATTGAAAGTTGAGGCAGAAGGCAACACATGAACACAGAAGGCATCAAGAAATATCCAACAAGTTTCCATAGAGAAAAACACATCGACCTTTGCATCAAAAAAATTGATATATATGTTCCCATGAGAAAATAACTGAGGCCATGGGATATGAACAAAAGTATTTCAAACACAAGACAACACAAAACAAGCGGAGCTTCGCCAATGTACACTAGCTATAAGCAGACCTCAAAATGGGGAAAAAGAAATGAGAATTTGGTCAAGTATAGAAAAGGGAAAATAAGGTCCAATATATTCAAATCTGCAATAGATATTCCATTTCCTAGCAAGATCTTTTTTGTATGTTGCTAGCAAGATGTAAATTCCAAAGAACTCGAGTCTAACGAAAATCCATCTGGGTGTTGAAGAAAAATTACAGACACACATGAGATATTTTAGTTTCTTGCCAAAGCTTGATATTTTTATTTATTTTTAACCAGTTGATATGCAATATTGCATTGTCCTCATTTAAGGTAAACTTGCTATGTATCTGAAAGCCACGCAACATGTAGATACTATTTGACTTTTTCTGAAGGTATGCTTCATATGACAATTATGCTAACCCAGGAAGCACATATTGTAATAGAGGTTGTCTAATTGTATAATGCACGGTTGTGTTGCCCATGGTTTGGATGGCAGCATATAGGCAATGTCTATATATGTATGGAAAATTTTTACTGCATCGTAGACAATCAATCGTATCATCACTTATGAAAGCAGAAGCAGAAGCAGGAGAGTTGCATTTCGCACATACGGGCTCAAAGGGGGTCGAGTACACATTTGCTGCAACCAAAACACCTTCAACTTGGAAACGTAAGCATAACAATTAATATATTGAACAATATAATATACATCTGCACCCCCCTAAAAAAAATAATAATAATAACTGCATAAATTTGGTGAAGACTATTTGTATGAGCAAAGTGAGGATGAATGTGTAGATGTATATGCACAATAGTTGTTGAGCTAGTTAGTTTCTTGAGATCCAATACTATGTCTGCTCACAATTCTATTACAAATGTTTCTTGGGTTGTAAGAAAGATCCTTTCTTTAACATGTATTTTCTTTGTTATATTTTTGAAGAGCATAAGTGGAAATTTCCATTTATGCAATTGTTGTTCCATTGACGAAAACAAATTTGAATAGGTATCGAACAATTGTAGCTGCAACATGGAACAATGCAATATTTTTGTAACTTAACCGAGATACATGGACATGCGAAAGTAAAGGACAAAATTGGATATGGAGAACGATACCATTTCCTTGTCACTGTCTGACTCTCCATCTTTTATATGGAGAATGTGTTGAGAGCCAGGTTTTCTCGCAAGTGTGACAATTGCACCAATGGTTCTGATTGGGTAAAAGTTGTTGCTCTGTGCAAGTTGGCCAATGGTTGCGTCTGGGACGAAACGATATTCTAAACAAATAGTGGGAATTTTTTCCACAATACTTGTTTGGTTGAGGGATATAATCGGATCACAATCACCACGGTCATATACTGTTTTGGGCAATATATTAAAATTTTTAATGGATATCCCATTACCTGGCAATATCTTATCTGCATGTTTATGGACAAGTTGTGTAGGAATAGTAAGTGTGACTTTCTTCAGGGCCTCCTTGTCTATCATGTCAGCATGCATAATGGATCTAGTTTTTTTTTCCTTGTACAAGTAGGTGTTATAGATGACCATTATGTATCCGATGAACACTTGTCCAGTTCGGAGGCTATTCAAGCCTTCAATTGATAGTATTTTAGGTGTTACAAGTTTAGACCTGGTGACAATTTTTGAATAGGAAAAGTAATGTGAATGATAGTGTGCATTATTTTTTTTTTCTTTTTTTTCCTGGCATAAATGTACAAGTAGACACACAACTTGGATGAACTATGGAGCCATAGTTTTGCAACCAGTCCTCTTACTCTGCAGAACCTGCGCTATGTTCGGCATCTCGCTTGCACTTGTTGATACTTCTTGTGAACTGCAAAGTATGTGTTGCAGATGACATCAACATATTCACCATGCCATATATGAATAAATAGCTCAGGATATTTGTTTGGTAAATTTATGAGGAACATAATGTATGCATATTTACCTTTGGCCTTGTCGGTCTGTTGATGTTTGAGATGACTGACTTCTTATGGCCATTTCACTAGTCCAACTTTTTCTGAGGAAAGCATGTGTAGATGAACATCAGAAGGACTAAACAAGCATATGCATTGATGGAATAGGAAATAGGGTGTAAAGGGATACTCAGGAAACATGAGGACCCGAGGGTCAAATTGTATGCCTCAGATATTTTGACTGAAAAAATGTGTAATAGTAAATACGACATGATGGCGGGGCATGACGACCAATATGTATATTGCGAAACCTTTGAAGCCATAGGAGAAATCTTGAACCCGCTAGCCTGGAACCCACAATTGACAAAGTGGGTAAGTATGGAATAAGGTAGAAGCATGACCATAAATGTGAATCCGTCAGACTACCAACCCACGCACCAAGGCATTTTCGGAAAGACGACTAAGCAGAGCAATCAGAAAGAAAAAGGGATAATAGGAAATGGAAAAATTAGAAATGGAGAGGACACAAGGGCCCATTGTTTCCAAATCATCATTTTCTAGTCCAACATTATATCAACCCCCCGCCCCCCCCATTTTGTATGTTTAATTTACTAGCATAGTTGGTATACCTTTTCGAAGACTGTACTACAGACCCCTCTGCTGTTGCATATAAGAATTCATCTTCATGTCCAACTAATCTGTTTCTTCCAAGGTAGCAACGTTGAACATACAGTGGACACGAATGCAAGTTAGTATGAATAAATACATGTAAAAGAAAGAGATACAGTTCTATTTATTTTAATGTAGCAGCAAAGAGAATACAATTCACATGAGAATAAGCAGAAAGATACCTAGTATATAAAAACAGTAAGAAAGGTGCAAAGCAGTAGAACAAGTAGAAAAAATACACAGAAAATAAATGAAATACTAAACACTGGAATATGAAATAAGAGTACAGGTATGCACCTCTGTAACTCCTCGTCTACATTTGCGCCAAAGAGTCCATCGTCCTCTCCAGACACTCTGTTTTTTAAATGTAGCAATGCAAGAAAAATACAATGGACATGAAGGAAGTTAGTATGCAGGAAGACATGTAATGAATATAAGTTATTATGTAGGAAGGAACACAATATCTACATACAATAAACCAGGTGAACACATAATCAAACAATAAATGAAATACAAAACAATGGAATATGAAATAATAGTACAACCATGTACCATTTTATCTCCTCTTCCAGCGCTGCAATTAATTCTCCTTCGTTTTATCCAGCTATTATGTTTTTTTGAATGTGGGAATGAAAAAAATACAATGAACATGAATGGAAGTTGGAATCTAGCAGAGAACAAGTAATATGTACATACAGTAAATGAGAATCATTGAATAGAATAAAAGATAGTTAGAAACATGAACCTTTGATTTTTTCCATCCATGGTTGTAAGTATATAAGTTTTTCCCTACCCAAAATATATTACAAGACATAAAATATTAAGAAATTGCATGGCCATAGCTAAATGATTTTGGTTTTCTATGGAAAAGTATCCAGATATGCTTCCAGACATGGAAATATAATTTTGCAGTATCTTTGGTGTACATATCATATCTCAAGTACAAGACAAATTGCATCATGGTCACACTAGTCTATGTAAAGGATAAATAAGTTGTATTGTGATATGGGAACATTTCACCATATATGGTTAATAAGTGTGTTTTGCATATGTTTTATTTTAACAAAAAAACAACGGATATTGCAATTGCACATGCAGTTGTCCACTATTTTGTATCATGTCAACACTGAAGTATCAACATAATTTTACAGCAGAACAGGCATGCATGAAACAGGTGCCAAATCTCGACTTCTCCAAACACGACAAACAACACAACCGCAGGTCCACTCGTGGGTGTAGAATTTGAACACCGCAAAGCGCCAAATAAAAAAAAAATAACAAAAAAAAGAAAACAACTTCAACTGTCGGCATAGGACCCAAACCCTGCAAAGCCAAAGTAAACAAAAGAAACAACAAGCACCAAACTGGCGAGAAAGAACTAATATGCCCAACTGTAGCCCCAGGGCCCCAAACTCGTAAACTTGAGCCAAACAACAAGAACTAGCAGCCAATGAACCAACGAACAAGAAACAACCACCAAACCAGTAAACAACATATGTATCTCCAATGATCACCAAACTACAGCTGAAGCACAGAAGGAACCAGAAACATTTGACGAGCATGCCAGTATATATAAGAAAACATTCTTACTTGCAAACTACAAACACTGAACAACAAAGAAGAAATAGAAAATGAAATTATGGCATGGAAACTTACTCTGAAACGATGAATGGAAGAAGCGCAGGTCGAATTTTGGGTGCAACACCTAGACCCCGCAAAGTAAAAAAAATAAAAAATACATCCAACTTCCAATGTAGGACCCCAACCTTGCAAAGTTGAACCAAACAACAACAAGCAACAACTGATGAACCAACGAAGAAGAATCACCCACTGAACCAGTAAACAATGTATGTAGCTTCAACGATGACGAAATTCTATTCCAGGCCAAGAAGAAATACAATGCCTATTCAATTGGCGGTGGACAACAATATTGTCCAAATTCACTTCAACATTGTATGGAAATTTTCGAGGAAAAATGTACTTCGAGAAGCCTATTTAGGTAAACATTTAAGGCTGTCAGGCTGTCTAAGGGCCTCGCGGTATGCAAACATTTAATCTTTCATGCCTATTTCAGGACCTCGTGCCATGTTAACATTTAAGTTGTCAGGCCTATTTAAGCACCTCAAAAAAAGTGTCAATTATCTAAACCTTCGGTATGCAAACATTTCAATACAAATACAAAGGACTAATAATAATAGGACAAATACATTAGTAATAGTAAAAAAAAAAAAAACTGTCCATGCCGAGAACTTTCGATTTGCAAACATTTCAGTGAAAATGTAATAAAAATTAAAAAGGAGCGTCTAAGCTCAAAAATTTGGATATCTACACATTTACAACATTGGGAACAATGAAGTGGGCAATAAGACCTCAAATATATTCTCCAATGAGACGATGACATATAAGTTTTTTTTTTATATAAAAAATAATGTTTTTACTTATGTAGTGCGAACAATATAGATGATGCGAAAATTTATAGTCAAAGGGAATATTAATACGAAGTCAACGAATTATCGATAACTATAGTCCCTCTGCACCTTCGACACGGACTAATAAGTGCTTTAAACTTAAACTATGTTTTAATAAAGATGTATCCTAATATGTTGTAGAATAATATTTTACCCATCATTCTTATATTGTGTAATTCAAATCAACATTATCATATTTATATTTTCAAATTTTTATTTTATGTAATTGAAATTAACCTTAATATTTTACCCATCATTCTTATACTATGTTATTTAAATCAACATTATTATATTTATATTTTCAAAATTTTATTTTATGTACTGGAAACTAATATTATATAATTGTGTTACGATACATGTTCTAATGAATATGTGGTTGAATAATGTTTTACCTCATAAATTCCATATATTATATAATTCAAATGAACATTTTTAATTTGAAATTAACCTAAACTATGTTCTTTAAATCAACATTATTATATTTATATTTTCAAATTTTTTATTTTATGTACTTGAAATTAATATTATGTACATTTGTTAGGATACATGTTCTAATGAAAATGTGGTTGAATAATGTTTTACCTCATCAATTCCATATACTATATAATTCAAATCAATATTATCTCATTTTTATTTTGGAATTATTATTTTATGTATTTGAAATTAACCTTATCTATTTAAATTAACATTATTATATTGATATTTTTAAATTTATATATTACCTGCAATTCAAAATGAACATTATGAAAAATATTTTAATTATGTTTATAAATCAATTTTTCTTATATGGTGTTTAAATGAATCAATCATGGCCCTTGGTCCCTAGAATCTTCGTTTTGTGCCAAATTTCCAAATTTCCTCCCTTGACTATCGTGAAGGCCTTGTGACCCATTCTTGTTTCTCTCAAAATCTTGGTAATGGTGCCCATAGATTCAAAGTAAAATGCCAAAGATACCCCACAAAGGTCATGTTTGTTAGTTTAAGGATTCATTATGGCACTTAAATCCTAAAAGTTCCTTCAAGACCTAAGCCTTAGGTTCTCTCCCCCAACCATGTAGCATGGCCTTGAAACCTATCCCTAATCATGCAAAACTTCTAATGATACCCATATCTACGCTGAAAGGCTAAACATTCATTTAGGCTTGGTCATATGTGGTAGTTCAAGGCACCATTCATGGTCCTTAAGCCCAAAAATATTTCTTAGGGGATTAGGACTTGGGTTTCCTCCCCCAACCATTGTCAATCCCCTAAGACCTTTTATTGGTGCTCAACACCTTCTATTGACACCCATAGTCCCACTCATAGGTAAACAATACCTTTGCAAGATCATGTGGACAACGTATTTATGCATTTTTTATGATCCTAGAGCCCCATAATCTTCCTTTAGGATGTAAGGCCAAAATTCCCTCCCTGTATCATCTCCATGGCCTTGAATGTACATATTTAGTTCTAAACACATAATAATAGTGTCCATGGACACAAAGGCTAATAACATAGGCTAGAAAGGTGATGTGTGATGCATTGAGGCCACATCCAAGGCCTTAAAGCCTTAGAATATTCATTTAGGGCATACGACCCGAGTTTCCTCCCCAAATGATGATCAAGGCCCTGATCCATTCCTTGGTGTTCAAAACCTCATAATCATTTCCATATCCCAACTCAGTAGCTATGGATTTTCTTAATAGGTCCTACGTGGTGGTTGAAGGCCTTACTGATGGCCCAAGAGCCCTCAAATCTTGGAATTTTAGGGTCGGAGACCTAGGTTTCCTCCCTTGCCCATGTTTAGGATCTTGTGACCCATATTATTCATAAAATCATCTAATGATATTCATATATCCCCATTCAACATTAAATATCCCTTAGAAATGTCATGTGTAGTGGTTTAAGGACTTGGCCATGGTTCTTAATCTCTAGAATCTACCTTTAATGCCTAAGGCTTGGATTTACACACATATCCATGTTCATAGCCTCATAACACATACTTTGGGCTCAAAACCTCCTAATAACATGCATATTACCACTTGCAAAACAAATATCTAAGCTAGATAGGTCCTATGTGCTGGTTCAAAACTTTATTCATGGACATTGATCCCTAAGGTATACCTTTAGTGACTATGGCTTGAGTTTCCTTCCTGGACCATATTTTGGCCCCAAGACCCATGTACTCAGTTCACAAAACATCCTAGTTAGGATAATACTCATACTTGGCCAATGACCCCCTAGACCTATCATTGTGTGGTGGCTCACTCAAGGCCATGTGCATGACCCTTGATCTATAGAATATTCCTTTTGTGACTAAGTCCTAGGTTTCCACCCTGACCATGTTTAGGGCCACAAGACCCTACATGGTGCATAAAACCACCTAATGGACATCCGATATCACCACTCAAAAGATAGATATCCTTTTAGAGCTACAATACTTCTTTAGGGCCCAAGGCTTGGGTTTCCTCTTTCTAAATTCGTTTAGGGTCATGAGACACATATTTAGTGCTCGAAACCTCATAATGGAGTCCATATTCCAACTAGGAGGCCACAGATCCCTTGTCGAGCTCATATGTGGTGGTTTGAGTCCTCATTCAATACCCTTAAGCCATAGAAGCTAACTTTAGGGCCCAAGGCTCGATTTTCCTCCCCCAACCATGGTTAAGACTAGTATATCCATAATAGTATATTTTATATTTTTATTGCAACAATCATCATGAAGTATAATTTGTTTTGCTATATATTTTTGGTAATATATCTATGCAATGTCATTGAATTATAGTATGTTAGAATATATTTGGTAATATATATAGATAGTTTTCATCATAGGATTTACTAGAGTGAATATATTAACAAGATTGATAAAAGTGAAGTCTCAACTCTTTGCTTTTAGATGTGTTATGTACATAATAATTTCAAGCACTAGTAAATTTTGTTTATTTGTTAATCTATGCAAGAAACTCAGTAAGATACAATCAATAAAATACTACATAAAATTTTATTGAAATGCCACTTTATTTTTTTTAAGATATAAATAGTACCGCGTTACATTATATATGAGATTCTACACCCCAACTATTATATTGATTTCCTTGTCATTTCAAGTCTAGGACCGATCCAATAACTTACTTCTGCAATGGAATTAGCTTTGCTTCTAGTTTCATTTCATACTTGATGGTGTCCGTCGTTTGCTTCCTACTAAATAGCAAGAAAAGTCAGTGAGGATCCCTTAGAGAGAGACTTGTTTATCATATATTGAATTTTCAGGTCAACCATATAACCTACTTCCTTTTTCATCTCATTTTATGATCAATATTGTTGTACTCTATGTCAACAACACTATGTTTTGGATGGGATCGAGGTTATAACTAAAAGATTGAAAGGGGTAGAATAAATAATAAGAATGGTTCCAAATGCTCATATGATGTGTTATTTACTTCATAACACACAATAAAAATCTAGGATCTCCATGTGGAATTTGTATATTGATCAAAGGGAACTATCAACTTCCACATGGTCTTTCTTCATTGTGTTTTATAAACTTCCAAATGCCCATATCTTGATAGGATATTATGTATTATTTACGTCACCACAATAAGTACACATAGTGGCTCTCCATGTGGCATTTGTATGTTGAACAAAAGGAACAATCAGCCTCCACATGGTCTTTTGGCATGATCTTCCTGTTTTCCAAGGAATATATCTTGGCACTTGAGGGAGACATGGTTACATTATAAGCATTCTATCCATGTTTTTTTCATATACGCATGCAAATTGGAGATGTGGTGGCATCATAAGCATCGTGCCCCTACATCCTATATGTGTCAATAGCTCTTGTGAATTCATTCACAATACCTAAAATATTCCTACCAGATCTATCCACCCGATCATGTGATGTAACCAACATATAATTGTTACTACATATATTCAAATACATTTGACGAATTCATCGTCGTTGTTCAAACAATTAAGAGACAAGAAATTAACTTCACTAGAAAGAAAGACAAGGGCATGTGCAAAAGTAAAGGTATACATTTCTCCTAACAACCATGTTTCTTAGGATTTCTTTCAAACTAAACCCCAACTATAAAATATTAAGAATAAATCATCTAGAACTAAAGGAAATAAACAACTATTAGGAATAACACTTGCTTGAAGGAAAACACTCTATTATAGGATGTACTTGAACAAGTCGTTCTTGCTCCAACATTTGCACCAAAGAAAAGAAAGGATTATTTTCCTATCATTCTAGAAATTGAAATAAATATTTGAAAATGTTATTTTTTCAATTTGTTTCTTAGAGAGTCGAGAATTGGATTTGTTAGGAATTTCCCAACCAATCGTATCCGTTGTCAAGTTGAAAACGATAGAGCAGTGTCCAAGCCAAAGACAAACAATGTAGTAGTAGTTGTTGTAGTAATAATCTCAACAGTGGAGTAGTAGTTGTTGTAGTAATAGTCTCTTCCTTCATGAATTAAGAGGGTGAACATATGTTTATCTTCCCCCTTTTCAGGAAATTTGTGCCACTAAGTCTCAAGTTTGAGGTAGAGGCATAGACATATAGTAGTGGTAAGCACAAAAAAATGAGGGTTTCATTTTTTTTTCAAAATTTTCCTTTAAAATCTTTGGTGTTTTTTTTGGAAAGTTTTAATGGGATTCATGTGATGAATAATAGGGATAGATTCATCTCTTCCAAGAGAGCCCTTGATTAACCTTGCCTTCTTGTGGCATATAACATTAAAATTAAATAAAAATAAACTATGGAAAATTTCATCATTGAAGTGTAGACATTTCATCAAGCAATTTTACTACACATTTGAGCACTTTGTTGGCTATGTTATTGTGGTTCTTCCAATCTAGGTTTGTTCTATTTTCTCAACTTTTCATTACAAGAAATTTATTTATGGATACTAGATTTGAAATATGCAAAGGTATATGACTCACTATTTTTTCCATTATATCAAGCAAAACATTAAGATAGAGTCTTATAGCTGAATATAAGAGAAGCTTATATGGAAAACTATAGGGAATTGTCCACCTATAAAAATAATAGGTAACTAGAGACCATTAAAGTGTGTGTGTGTGTGTGTGGAGAGAGAGATCTATGTTCAATGACTATTTGTGTTTGTCCTAAAAGTGATTAATATTTTTTCATTCTTTGGAACAAAATAATGAGTTCAACATAAGGATACGAAATTAAGATTCAGCTTACCAAGACAAAGTTAGAATGTCAATTATCCCTTAACATATCCAAATAACAATTTTAATCATATGGTAAAGTTCTCACCTTGTTGAAATATCAAATCCAACATGTTTCTCGTCCGAAGAAAGTGTAGTTAGGCCTAACCTTACTGTATGCTCTGGTTCACAAAGATGAAATCGTCTTTAATGGCTCGTGAGCATCAACTCCTTGTTCTTCTCTCAACCTTTGTGTGCCTAGGTTATCATTTTTCTTGACAATCATAATTTTGATCAATGTACAATTTATAGATGGACATCGAATATAACTTTAGGCACTAATAATCCTAGATTTGATGCATCTACTAGAAGGCTCAAAATGGATGCAGAAGAAGGTCATGGTAGGTGAAGGAAGTAGTGGCAGGTACAACACAGGTGATGCATAAGGTAAATTAATGTGAAATTTTCCATAGCATTAGATGTGTTAGTATTTTGTATTTAATTTCCTATATGGTCATAGAAGGAAGTGATATACTTCCATCTCCCTTAGTCATTTCTACTTGTTTCAAATTTTAACTTACTTATTTCCATATGACAGGTAGATTAATGCTAAAATAAAGAGTAGCATTACTTGGCTTAACAATAAATTTAATTTTGTAATGTCTAACCTGAAATCAAACATTTCACGAAAACTTTAACTTAACATTTATGATGCCTTGATATGGGACCAAATAACATTAAATTTTTTTGAATTGGTGGACATAAAGCATTCAAATGAACACATAAGTTTAAACATACTAAAAACTGAAATGTTTAAAATGCAAATTGTTTTTATTGATTGACCTGGCCCAAACTAATGTTAAGTTCGAAGAAAAAACAAGTCAATTACTATAGTCCCTGCTTTCCTTCAACAAGGACTAAAAAGGTACCTTTGATTGAATACATTTTCAAAGGCGTTGTCTAATTGTTCTACGAAATGGATTTTTTCATCGGAATCCGACGATTAAAATTTGCACGAAATCAATATTTTTTGTTGTTCAAAATTTATTTTTGAATGCATAAATGGATTCAACATGCTGAAAAACCTTGGGGCGCTTGAACTATATAGAAATAATCACTCAAAACTTCATATCTAACAATTTCTCACCGGATTTCAGGAAATGTCTCAAGAAAAAAATCGATATTTCCTAGAACGTTTAGATTACGACCATTTTCAAATCCAACCGCTTCCCACCATTGATGACATGTCCACCAAACATATTAATACCAAACCTAGGTTTTAGACTCGATTGTTTTGGTATATGGTTTGGCACTATAACTCTCTCATCAAAACTAGTTTCAATGGTGATCTCCATCTTTATGGCCCCCATAAAACATATTAACCATTTCTATCATTTGCCTAAAATTTCCATAATATAAATCTCAATGTGGTGATTTTGAATATGTGTATGAATAGATTTAAAATATTTATTATGAAAAATTAAAAATATGTTTTAAAAAAAATTAACATTTTCTTATATATTTTTTTCAAACTTATATAAAAAGGGGGATTTTGGGTTTTAAAAACTTAAGATGCTAGTTGTTTTTGGTTGTGTTTTACATACACATAAATTTTTTACATACATCTTGATTAGGCCTAATGGTTAAGAACATGTGTTTCCTCATAAGAGGTCACAAGTTCAAATATAGAGGGGGGTAAGGTATGTATACCTTCGTAGACTTTACCAATTAAAATCACTGGGTGGAGGGGGTATCATACACCAATTTGGTGTATGGCTTGGTCGTGACCTTAATAATAACAGAAATGGGGTCGTGGTTTTGTCAATATTTAATACTTAAAATATGTGTGAAATAGTAATAAATGAATTTTACATAAATGAAATAATTAAAGAAAAAATATTTAAATTTAAAAATATATATATCATATAAAAATTAATTGAAATTAAAAAAATTTGCTTTCTTATATTATTATCTAAATTTTGTTGAATTTGTAGATTTAAGAGTAAATATTTCTGGTTCATTCATTTCTATAAAATTTCATCACTGCAAAAGGAGAAAAAATAAGACATATTAGCATGTTTTTACAAGCCAAATTCAATACATGGAGCATAGATAGACTACAAGGAAAGGGAGATCCAATTCAAAATGTGAAAGAAAATAAAACTCCAAAATAGCTATTATCAAATGTGGAAAACATTAAGAAACTTATCACCGACTACAAGTTCAATATGTGGAGGCTTGATTATCAATCCAATGAATTTTAGAAGAATAGTTGCTTGCTTATGCAATAACTAATTGGCCAATTTTTTATGTACAATGACTAGATGGGATTTGTCTGCAACATAATGCGTTAGAATTTTGAGAATATATGAAATGAGTGTACATGAAGGCTCTTCTAGTTTATGTTTCCATCTCTCTTTCCTTCTCTTCATGTGCCCAACGCGGTCCCTCTTAAAGTCTCAATAAAGCGAGGTGGCTCTAAGAATACCTCCTTGCATCATACATTCATTGTTCATAATAAAATTAGGGAAGGCCTTTCAGAAATGATGCCACACACTCTAAATCCATCCACAACAATTAATTAAAATAAAGAAATGTAATTAAACTCCATTACAATTCATTAATGTGCGGTGAGGAAGGGATTTCCAAGGAAAATGTGTCTGACATCTTGTAAGCCCCACCACCTTCTCATTATATGAGAGTAGTCAATTAAATCAATGGCTTTGAGTGAGTGCAGAGGCCCATTTCACTACCTAAAACATTTTTAACAATTATTGATAAGTAAGCCAAGAGGTGCTCTATGGCCTAGCATGGGGGAGATGTTGAGGCGTTAGTGTTATGTTAGATAAAACAACATTTAAAAAAATCTAAAGCCAACTCAATTATTTCACCAAGAGGTGCTCTACAACCCAGTATGGGGGAGATCTTGAGGTGTTAGTGATATGTTAGAAACACTAAATTTAAAAAATCCTAAAGTTAGCTCAATTAAAAAAAAAATAAGAAAATAATAAAAATAAAGTCGACTTAATTAAAAAAAAAAATTACAAGCACATTTGTTGAAATCCCCTTACTCCAACACATAGGTATTTTTTTTATCTAGTGATTTCCTTTCTGTAAATCAAATTAGCAGATCACAAAACATAATACACTTGCTGGAACATTCAACTCAAATAAAGATAGCGGAAGCAATATTGGAAACAGGAATTTCAACCACAATACGCAAAGATATTCTTCCCATCAACGAAGATTATCATTCAAATAACTTCAAATCTTATAGGGGATATCGTACCTAGGAAAAAGATCCACAGAGAAATACATAAAACTATATATAGTACCTGCAAATCCTAACAACTCATGATATGCTTTACGACCTCAGATTTTCATGTTTCCCAAGATGTACATAACTTTCCTTAAGAAAACCCATGTATACACACTTGTCTCCACCAAAACCCATGTACACACACTCAAATATTGTACAAAACCTTTGTACGACACAACCCTACTTTTGTAGCTTCAATCTGCTAAAACCCACTTGCAACTACCTCTATTCTTTTTTCTCCCTGTCTTGATCCCTAGATGGAAGCCATTCTCCACTTATCAAAGATCTCTTTGAATCGTAGTCCTTTGTGATCCAATTCTCTTGAGAAAAAGTCCTCCTCCGCTCTATATCAATGTATCAAGTGTTTTGTCCTTCACCCTTTCCATGCTTTTATAATCTTGAGTTATGACCTAGCCCTGTGATTGAAAATTGAGATTAATTTTCACCTCACTTGAGATCAATGGCTATTATTTAATTCACTAATGCTAATTAAAACATTTTTTTAAATAAAACTCAACTCACTAATAAAAACACTTCACTTTAATAATTCCTTTAATTAAAGTAAAGTTCAAGGTAGAAGGATTTGCATGACTTCCATATGTCTAAACACTTAGACATTTGCGGAAGTACTTGTCCGATTCTACAAACATCAACACTCCTTCTTAGCGAGGAAGGTATTATGCACCACTCCAAGTTTGTCTATGAAGAACACAAACTTCCCTTTAACCAAGGGTTTGGTCAGAATGTCTACAACCTACTCATCTATGGAAACATACTGAAGCTTTATTGCTCCCTTCTGGATCTTATCTTGATTGAAGTGACATGTGATGTCTATATGCTTGAACCTATCATGGTATACTGGATTCTCATAGAGTTTTATGCAACTCTAATTATCATAGTATATCACCATAGGCTCCAACTTCTAATCAAATAAACTTGTAAGAAAATTTGTGAAGCCAAATGGCTTCACAACTATCCATACTCACTACCATGTACTCTACCTTTGTTGAATTGAGTGCTACCAAATTTTTCTTCCTGGTGAACAATGTAATCACTATTGATCCCAAGTTGAAGCAACACCTCGAGGTGCTCTTTATTTCCACTGCACTCCTTGCCAAATCCGAGTTTGGATATCCCTACAACCTCACTCCGTCACCTCCAAGATACCTCAATTCACACTCCATTGTACCTCTCACGTCCCTGAGCACATGTTTTGTTGCTATCCAATGCACCTACCTCAGCTCAACCATGAACTAACTCAAGTTGTTCACAACAAAACATATATTTGGCATGGTATTGCCCAAATACATCAAGGACCCTATCAATTGTCTATATATCCTAGGATCCAATAACTTTTAATCTAAATTCTAAACCCTCTTTAGATAGGTAATTGTAGTTGTAGCCATTGATCTACAGTCCTCCATCCCAAATCTCTTCAATATCTCTACTGCATACTTCCTCTGTCCAGGGAAGATCTGTCTCGATACCTACCATACCTCTAACACCAAGAAATAATCCATCAAGCCAATGTTCTTCATCTCAAACTTAGTTGCTAAATTTTCTTTGCACCCTGCAATAAGCTCCTCTGCACCTACAAGAAATAAATCATCTATGTATAGTACCAATATGAGTGGATCAACCCGAACAAGTATGAAGTACAAGCTATGATCCTCCTCACTCTTGGTAAGGCCCATACTTTGCAAGTATGTGTCAATCCTAGAATATCATGCTTTGGGCACCTTTTTGAGTTCATACAAGGCTTTCTTAAGCCTACACACATGAGATTCCCTCCCATGTACCTCAAAGCCCCGATGTTTCTCTATGTATACATCCTCCTCAATGATTCCACTAAGGAAAGGTGTCTTGACATCCATCTAATGAATCCTCCCCCTCATAACTGAAACAATAGAAATGACAACTCAAATAGAAGCATACCTAGTGACTGGAGAAATTTTTTCCTCATAGTCCACTCCCTCTCTCTAGGAGAACCCTCTCGCCATGAACCTCGCATTGAACTTCTCGATGCTACCATTTGAAACATGCTTGATCTTGTAGAGATACCTAGAACTCACAACTTACTTCCCCTCCGGTCTGAACACTATGTCCCAAACATCATTCCTCATAATAGAGGTGTACTCCTCTACCATGGCATCCCACCAAACCTACTAATCTGTTGCTTCCTCAAAACTAGAAAGCTCAACATCAATGATGTTACTCATAAGTGCCATATAGTTCAAAAAAATCCATGGAGGACTGCACTCTATTAATGCATTCCTAGGAGCTTCACCAACATCCCTCAATGTCTATAATATCTCCTTGGGTCTCCTAACATAAATGGAAGGGGCTAAGTCCTCCTTCCTACCTGAATTCTGACTCCATGAACTGGAAGTTGTTGACTGCTACTCATCCTTCAGAACCTGTTGCTCCTCATCCTCTGTCACTAATGATGACTCCTAAGGCCTCCTAGATTCCAATTTCTCCTCAAACTTAACATTTCTTATCACAATTATCTTTTGTTGTGCTAGTGTGAAGATCTTGTAACCCTTTGAGGTCTCGTTGTACCCCAAAAATATACCCTCTTATCCTGAAGGCTCCAACTTTGTCCTTTTCTCCACAGACACATGGATGTAGACTGGACAACCAAAGATCCTCAAATTTCCTATCTCTAGCTTCACTCTTGAAAATTATTCCTATGAAGTCTTGTCCCCCAATATCTCGTGAGGACTCATGTTATGAACATATACTGTTGTATTACACACCTCTTCCCAAAGAAACATAGGAAACTCCTCATCATGTATCATAGCCTTGGTAGAATCGATGATGGACCAATTATTTCTCTCTGCAACCCATTTTGCATAGGGTTGTATGAGACTATCATATCTCTTTATACCCTTGCCTCCTTGCTGAAATCCTTAAATTCATTGGAGGTGTATTGTCCCCCATTATCTAACCTCAAGACCTTGATCTTCTTCCTTGTCTGGTTCTCCACCTGAGCCCTTAACTCTTGAAATTGATTGAAGAACTCATCCTTGGTCTTTATAAATAATATCTAGGTTTTATTAGAGAATTCATCAATGAAATTCACATAGTAGGATGATCCCCGCAATGATTCTACTGACATCGGTCCACTCACATCTGAATGTATAAGATCCAAGATCCCCTTGGACCTACTCTCGCTGCTTGGAAAATTAGCCTTGGCATTCTTTCCAAGTGCACACTCTTTGGACAATCACTCCCTGCTACTCAATGTTGAACTCTAAATGACCTATAACAATCCCCCTCAGAATCCACAACACCCTTTAGTGTAGGTGTCCCAAACTCCTGTACCATAGACATTGTCATTGTCATGTACCAAGGAATGAACAAGATTTCCTTGCAACTTGTATAAAGTGCCCTCTCTAACCCCAATGACCAATGATCTGTCCACAATAGTTGTCTCTAGGCGTATGAGTACTTTCCCTCTCTAAAAAATAATGACAAAACCCCTATCCTCCATAGATGATACTGAGAGAAAATTATTCTTTAGTCCTGGTACGTAAAGCACAACTTGGGCATCAAACGAACCTCCTAACTCAATATGGAACATAATTGTTCCCACAGAGAAATACAAAAAACTATAGATAGTACTTGCAAACCCTAAGAACTCCTGATCTTCTATACGATCTCGAATTTTCACGTTTCTTGAGATGTGTGCTCCTTTCCTTAAGAAAACCCATGTATACACACTTGTCTCCATTGAACCCGCATACACACACAAATATTGTTTGGAAACTACATACAATGTGACCCTGCTATTGTAGCTTCAATTTGTTGAAACCCATTTGTGACTACCTTTGTTCTCTCTTCTCCTTGACCTAATCTCTAGATGGAAGTCCTTATTCACCTATCCAATATGTCCTTGATCTACTCTGCATCAATGTATTGAGTGTCTTCCCCTTGACCATTTCCATGCTTTTATAATCTTGAGTTATTACCTAACCGTAATCTCCAAAGTCATTGATGGTTGAGATTAATTCTCACCTCACTTCGGATTAATGGCTATTATTTGATTCATTAATTCTAATTAAAGCATTTCTTTAAATCAAACTCAACTCACTAATAAAATAAATTTAATTTAATAATTCCTTTGATTAAAGTAAAGTCTCAAGGTAGAATACTTTGGATGACTTCCACATGTTTAGACACTTAGACATGTGCAAAAGTACCTGTCCAATGCTAAAAACGTCAACAACATATATATCAAAGAAACAAATAATCTATCATTCTGTTAATCCTCATCATCATCATAGAGCTTAATCATTAGGCAAATTGCCCAGTCATGCGAGGTCGTGTTACTAAGCCAAGGCCAAGATGGAGCTGAATCATGAGGTGAAATGCCTAGCCATTCGAGGTGGTTGGCCTAGAGTTGAATCGTGCAATGAATTGACAAATTCGTGTTTATGTCTATATTATCAGAGTTTAATCCGTAGCAATGCCCAGTCCAACATATCTGCCTAATAGTAAATCTTAGTGTGGTTTACAGTTTGGTGAATTTTGCTGTCAATTTTTCTTTTATACAATGAGTCATTATAGTTTATAGTTAATTAACCTCTGTCAAGCAAATTGCATGCACATTCATTAAGCACATCCCCTCTCTCTACTCCACGTTCAAGAAATCCTTTCTTTGCTCAAAACCTTTCTTCTTTTTCATAAATTTTCCAGTTACTTGACTCTGAATTGAATTCCAATGAAAGTCTCTCTCCATGGTATTGGATGTCGCGCTTCCTTTCTATTCGACTATGAACACATTCTTCGTGCACTTGAAAAACCCAAATCAAATATTAACGAAATGCTTTTGGAATTAAGCGTACCAATAAAAATTTGCATGAAGAATCAAAACATATTTGGAACAAAACCTAATAATAAGAAAATGTGTGAAGAAGAGTTACTTAGGTTTATGAAGAAGGTAGATTATATGTTATATGATACTTTTTCATTTGCAACTGTTTTTTAAATCATATTTGTTTTATATTAAGAGTTTTTCCTTTAATGATATTTTGATTTAGCTTAATATTTTTTTATTATATTTGTTTTACAATATTGGGTAGACCATTTATATTTTAAAATTTATTTTTAGAATAAAGGTAAAATTTGAAGCTAGGTAAAAGTAAATTTCAAAATTAAGTAAATAACAAAAAAAATGTAAATATATAATTAATTGATGGTTAATAATAACATTTAGTGTTAAATTACAAATTAATAGTAAAAAGAGAAAAATTGTATATAATACATATAATTTAATAAATAAATTGATTTAATGGTAAAATTGATGTCATTATCTTAATCACTTAAATTTATTTTTAATTTTAATTTTAACAAATAAAAAAAATTGAAAAGATTTGAAAATTAAATATATTAAAAAGTTTGTTTTTAAAAAAAAACTGAGATAATAAAATAACACAAAATAAAATATGGAATATTATTAAAATTAGTCAATGTGAATGATGATGACAATGATTAATGTCCTTTTGGACCTTAAGAAGATAAGAGATTACTTAGTTTTCTTTAGAATTTTATTTCTGTACTCCTAAAGCATTAAGAGAAGTGTTTGAAGATCACCATAGTTTTGTTGAGTTAAAAGGTTTGGAAGGTTAATCATTAAGCATGTGAAGTTGGGTTAAGATGGATCTAGGCATGGATGAAGCATTTGTTTGAAATATGTTAACTAGATGCATTTCTTTTAGTGTATTTCACTTATATATTAAACAAGATGCATTGATTTCAAAGTATGCTAATTCCAAATTAACATGATGCATTGATTTCATTGTATGCCAATTTCAACTATTTGATCAATAGTATAATTAACTTCAATAGTCTAAGATGGATCAATAGTATGTCAATTCTAGATTGGCTCTAATTGTATCACATCTACAATTATCATGGATAATGTCTACAAGGATCACATTTTATTACTTTACAAGAAGAGTTGAAGCACATGAAATATATCCAGATAGTTGAAATGAGTTTCAATGGAAGAAATATGTTAACAAGATGCATTGATTTCGGTGTATGCCAATTCTAGATAAAAAAGATGCATTGATTTCAGTGTATTCCAATTTTAGATTGATGGGATCATGTTTAATTACCTTACAAGAAGAGATGAAACATGTGAAATATATGTCGATGCATTGATTTCACTGTATGCCAATTTTAGTGCATCACATCTACAAGGATTGTGGATAACATCTACAAGGATCATGTTTAATTACCTTACAAGAAGAGTTGAAGCATGTGAGATATATCTTGATAGACAAAATGAGTTTCATTGGAAGAAATTTGTTAACAAAAATTGATATGGGACTTTGCACCTTATAAGAAGAGATGACACATATGAAATATGTCTTGATGCATTGATTTTAGTGTATGTCAATTTTAGTGCATCAGGCATTGTGGATAACATCTACAATAATCATGTTTGATTACCTTACAATAAGATTTGAAGCATGTGAAATATATTTTGATAGACAAAATGAGTTTCATTCAAAGAAATATGTTAAGAAAAATTGATTTGGGGCTTCCAATATTTCCCTTTGGTGGGAGATTAGTTATATTTGTCACTTAAAGAATTGAATGGTCCACAATTTTAACCTCCCTTTTCATATGATCAAAATAAAAAGATGGAAAAACTTTATCATTCATCATTCAACATTGTTACTTTATTTCTATTCAACTCATTAAACAAAGTAAATTTAAAATGATCATAGTCATCTTAGACATATACATATACATAATTTTCATCATCTACAAATTGTATCACTATACTAAACACTGAAGAAGATAGAGTGACATTGATCCTTCTTGACAATACTCTCTATACTTTCAACCAATTAAGGAAATTGAGTAAATTTCAAATGATGAGATTAATCTTAGACATTCTACAAATTTTGTGTGACTTCCCCTTACTAAAACTAGCCTAGATTCATTTTAACCGGATTTATCAAGCGTGCATCGAGAAGGATCAAATGTACCTCGAGATTTAAACATTTTCTCAAATTTTAAACTTGTACCTCGAGATTAGGCTTAATAAATCCAAATGAATCTAGTTGTATTTCAAATTTTAATATTTTTATTTAAATAAATTTATATAAATAGATATGATGTAAGCTTATTTCGATTGTAGATTCTGGTATTCTATGAGCATGGAGCAAAATAGAAAAATCTAAAATAAAAATAAAGATGCCCATGATTATAAACATCATTGTCTCTATATAACGCTTAAATAAAGTAAAAGTAAGTAAATACCTGTGAAATTTAATCCTTTGTAACTATGTGCATGTTAAATATTTTAGTCGTTGTCACATACGTTTTCAAAAGTAAAAAACGTCAATCCTTGGCTCATAAATTTGGTGACTCTTGCTCATAAGTTTCCTAATTTCCATTAAGTTGACACCAGGAATATTATATACTTCTGATGGTAACAGACATTAAAGAAGAATTGACGAGCTTATTTTAACACGAGAAAAATGGCCATGTGGTGATCTCACTGAGCGCTTACTGTAATCTTGTGTGAAGAGATTGTAGATTCACATCAAGTACTTGGATTGGATTGTCTCTTTCGATCTTGTAAAGAAAAACCACATCAAGTACTTGTAAAGAAAAACCACATCAAGTAGATTCACATCAAGTACTTGTAAAGAAAAACCACATCAAGTAGATTCACATCAAGTACTTGTAAAGAAAAACCAAAAAGAGCCATTTGGCCAACCTAAAAAGCAAAAGGCATGCCAAGTACTTGTAGATTCACATCAAGTACTTTTTGCGGGTTGTGAGACGTTGGTATTTGTGGGGTGAGTTATGGCTTAGTCTTTGGAAACAAGACCTCTAAAACAAAGGAAATAGACATGTGTTAATATTTTGGAGTAGTGAGAAATAAACAACTAAGTATGGAATTTGTAGTCTTGTGGACTTGCGGGCATGGCAACCCACATTTTAGAAAAAAATGGATAACTATAGGATACATGAGGAGCAATTAAAAATGACAATGGATGGCCCAAAACACACAACCATTGATCCAAAAATGAGGATCAACATTTGGCTCCAAGTGTGGGATAGTAACTCCCTCCAGGTTTCCAAGAATCTAAAGAGGTTTGTTCATTAAGAAAATGGATTCAGATAGAAATTTTTTAGAAGAGAAAATAAAGAAAAAGGGGAAAAGGAACAATACTGACTAAGAATATACATAGGAGTAAATATTTTGAAGGAATATGTACAAGTTGAGAACTAGGGATTAACAAAAGAAGTGCTTGAGGTATTGCCTATTTACAAGCAATGCTTGAACTGTTTCTTTCATGTCTTTCAAAAAAATAAGAATTTAAAACAATAACCTTTTCAATATGGTATGGACCAATCCAAAGAGCTTCAAATTTTGGTTGAAAAGATGATTTTTCCTTTTCTTTGTTCCATAACAGAACTAGTTGATATTTTTTAAAATATCATACAACAATTCTCTTATCAAATTTTATTTTAACCACTTGTTGTCTCTTTTTTCATGGTCATTACTTCTTGTACTCTTAGTTCTTCTAATTTCAAAATCCCGTGGTACCGTTTTTGCAGAGGTGAAACTTATTCCATATCTTCATTGTTTATGGAAATGACCAAGGCATTCAGTTCGATATGTAATTCCATTCTTTCTCCTTTTCCATAGAATAGGGTGTATAGTGAATGTCGAATGCTATCTTTTGGAGTGAGACAACTTGCCCGAAACAAATCTGTCAACTTCTAATGCCCATTTTTATGGTTTGCTGAAATTTTCTTTTTAATAATTTGAGTGAACATTTTTTTAGTTGATTCAGCCAAACTATTTCCTTGAGGGTAATATTTGGATGATTGCCTCATGATAATACCATATTCTCCACAAAAAATTGTAAATTTGAACCCAATTAAAATTGAACCATCGTCTATTATGAATTTTTTATGGATGTCGGATTTGGATAGAATATTCTCCTTTAAGAAAATGATCAATTGTTCTAGGTCAACAGTTCTTAGGGCCATAGCTTCTTGCCACTTTTTAAATATTCAGTGGCAATAAGGATATACAAATTTGCTTTACTAGATTTTCGGTTTATTGGGCCAATTACATCCAAGCCCCATTGTTCAAATGGTTCTTCAATTTTTATAGAATATAGTGGCATCATTGTTATTTTGATCGTTCTTGAATTGTTTTGGTAGGGGAGGCATTTTTGAATTGTTGAATAAACATCTTTGAACATGGTCGACCAATAATAACAAACCTGAATTATTCTGTGAGAAGTTGTAACATGTGAGAAATGTCCACTAGAAACTCCCTTATGAATCTCTTGCAACATTTATTCACCTTTAAATGATCTAAACATATGAATAGAATACCATCAAATTTTATTCGAAATAGAACTCCTAATACACACTGGTTGGTCTTCATCTTTAAAGATCTTGTCTCCCTATGAGACATTTCGACAGGAAATTATCTATAATTTAGATAAAATATTCTGTCTTTATACCACTCACATGTTGTTAGAGATGAACTTTGTATGATGGCCCCACTTGTATTTAGGGAATAAATATTTATAGCTTCAATTCCAGTCACTAGTTTGCATTGTTCTTGTCCCTTAACAACTTTTAGAGGATTAAGTTCTAAATCATATTCTTGAAGCTTAGCCAACAAATTTTCCCATCTCCCTTCTCTGAGCTAATGATTGAGAAATTTTTTAATAGGTGAATGTGGTACATAAGAAATGATGTGAGTTTATAAAATGTAGGTCCTAAAATGAAATATTTCCTTGACTAGAGAAAGGGTTTTCTTTTCAATCATAGAGTAATCTAGTTCATAGTCATACAACGTTTTTCTCATGAAAGCAATTGGAAGTTCTTCTCCTTTGTCATTTTTTCTGGATAATGATGGAGGTGATAGTCTCTTCTTAAGCAAATAAATATAATACAAAATCTTTATCAAAATCAGGACTAACAAGAATAGGAGCAGTAGTGATTGCATGTTTGATTTCTAAGAAATACTTTTGAGGTTTTGGCATCCATTCAAATTTTTGATACTTATTTATTGGATTGACAATCGTGTCATAATCTGGCACAAATCTTCGTACAAAATTTATATTTCCAAAGAAATATTATACTTCCTTATGAGATGTAGCAGGATTTAAGTCATTTATTTCCTTAATCCTTTCTAGATCAATGTGTATGACCTCTTTACTCATTATGTGACCTAGGAGCTTTCCTTTTGAAATTGAAAACACAATTTTTTTGGTTCAAAGATATGACATACATCTTGCATCATTCAAAAACTTGTATGAGATGTTTAAAATTCCTTTCTCTTAATTTTGAATGAACTATTAAATCATCCTGATAATCTACCATAAAATTCCCAATTAAAACATTGAAAGCATGGTCCATTTCTCTTTGAAATGTTTCACTAGAGTTCTTGAATCTGAGTGGCATGCAGACATAGGCATATGTTCCCCATGGTGTAACAAATGAATTCTTGGGTCTATCTCCTTCAACCAAAAGGACTTGATTATATCCATAAAATCCATCTAGCATAGACATTAATGCAAAACCAATGACTTGCTGCAATAACATCTCCATGTTTGGAAATGGGTAGTTATTTTTAATACTTGCTCAATTGATGTCTCGAAAATCCACACAAACAAAAATCTCTCCATTCTTTTTTTTTACTACCATAGGATTTGAAATCCATTCTGAATGTCTGATAAAAAAAATGTACCATCTCTTTTCAATTTTTCTAATTCCATTTTTACCAAGGGATTCAATTTTGGATTTATCATTCTTAATTTTTGCTTAAAAGGTTTTGACCCCTCTTTGTTACACACCTAAATGTCACACTCATGTGTCTCATCTTTTCCACACCCTAAGTTTCAGAAGTATCGTAAAGTGTCATGTGCACCTTACTAAGTGTCACATGAACTTTATCAAGTGTCATATGCACCTTACTAAGTGTTGCATGCATTTTATTGAGTGTCGTACATGTTGAAACCATGACTAAAAATTGGTTTTTTTCTATAAGACATGGTGAATGAGAAAACACTGAGAAAATGTCGAATCCTAACCACTTTCCCTAAGTTTTGAGCCCTGTTTGACCACTAATACCCCCCTTCCCATGTATAGGGAGCGCTAATGATCCCTAATGAACGTTCTGAGAGTGTTACTAATGTTGTGTGGCCAGTATTGGTTGAGCGTTAGTCTTGATAAGGTCAATCCACCTTTTTCTGTGGGAAAATCCTAGGACACTTTTGTATGGTTATGGTCAAAGGATGACTCATCCACTCGAGTCATCCACATTCCCTCCATTTTGGGTACCAAATTCTAACCTAAGGAGTAAATATCTCAACCATTCCCTT
>JASDQU010308243.1:15407-26291 GCA_032191745.1 Picea mariana
TTTATGAAATATTTTGATATGGTGCCTAGAAATAACCTATGGAAGATATTAGAAGGTCTAAACATTCCTTTTGAGTTGAGTGCTATAGTGATACAGTTGTATGAGAAAACATTGCCAAGTTCAGGATTAATGAGGGTTGGTCAGAGGAAATTAATTGTAATATAGGGGTTAAGCAAGATTGTGATTTGTCCCCTATCCCTTTTATCATTTATATTGACACATTAGAGGCATACTTGAAAAAAGCAAGTTGCGACAACACTAGTTTGACTGGAATAGTCATCGTCTTCTTCTTTATGTTGACAATATTATTCTTGTCGTTTGTAATTCTGGAAATAAACTATGGAAGGAGTTTCTAAAACGTCCAATGTTTCGAGTGAACACTCCACCCATCATTAGGGATCGTTGAAACAATAAGCAATGATGGGCAGAGTGTCCACTCGAAACATTGAGCGTTTCAAAAACTCCTTACACAGTTTATTTCCAGAATTACAAACAACATTATGAGGAACTGTGAATATCTGCATACTTTAATATTATTCTTTTTGTGAGGAGCCTCTCTAATCTTGAAAAGAAACTAAGAATCCTTAATTTTTTTTCTAGCTCGAGTATGTCAATGAGCATTGATAAGATACAGATTATGATCATCAAGTCCAAGATAATCACTTAACCAAATTTAGCATATGACAACAACAACTTAGAGGAAGTTAATTCATACAAATATCTCAGAGTTAACATCCGTCACAAGTTCAATTGGAAATATAGTATTGAAAAAATGATTAATGGAGGATGGAAATCCTAATTCTCTCTTGAGGACAATTGTAAAGGAACATTATTTTTATTTCGAGAAAAAAATAAAGTCCTCTTTGATACACTTGAGATTTTTTTTTTCTTGGGAATTCAACACAGGAACCCCCTGAGTACTTCCCCACATTTCGTGGATGGTAAACTGGGTAAACCGTTCGACATGATTACGGACCTAACTCGGTGGGGAAATCAAGTGAGGCCCTAAATAGGCTCCTGGCCATGGATTCGACCCTAGAACCTCATTCGAGCAAACAATGCTACTCATCCACTCGAGCTAACCCACCGATATTTTGATACACTTGAGATTATAATCATCTTATACACTTTTGAAGCTTGGAGTTGTAGTGTTTCTAGAGAGAGAAAATCAAGCAAATCCATAAGTGTTTCATAGTTTATAATCTTAAAAGTAAAATCAATACGCCATATCCAATCCTCCTCTTAGAGGCTGTGCTTCCACCCATTTAGAGAAAAGTTGTGATTAGGTACCTAATGTACCGACATAAGAGAGTTAACATGAAGGATAAGATGATTCCTTGTATCGCTTCGAATTTTATTAAAAGTCACTTGAGACTAAAGAGAGGGTGGCATAATGATGTTGATTCTTGGCTAAACCATTGGAGAATAAAATGAGAGGCCACTATTCAAAACATTGATACCATTAAAAGCACTATCACTACTAAATTTAAAAACAAATTGTGGTGGAATGAAAATATAGAGAATAAGAGAAAGTTAATGTACTATAAAGAGACCATTAATCCCAAGTTAGAAAATCAAACTTATATTTCTACTATTTTTAGATGAAATAAGAAAATTAATATTGCTAAAATAAGAATGATCTAGGTGAATACTAGTGGCCACCCACATGTTGCACTAATTCATAATGGTTCCGCGTCTTTGTAGTTTTACTACATTTTTTGAGGTCCAAAACTTTCGACGTGTGTTTTTAGCATTTCCATGGGTTTTTTGAAGTTGACACATGACACAAAATCTTTGATTGTGTGGCATACCAAACTCATAGAGCATGGATTAAGCTTTGTAACGGTCCAATAAACATCCTAAACAAAGTTTGTATGAAAAATTTGTACTACCAGGAAGTTGATGGATTAACTAGCCTCCTTGGGACTTGCATTCATTTTGCCACATCATTTCCTAGGGATGGGGCTTAAGATATTTAGGGATTTTTCATCTTAGGGCATCATATTTATGTTAAAATGAAGTTTTGGCCTCTTATAATGTCTTCTTGCAAATGAGAGTAGCCAACTCATCTCTCTTCATACATAAACTACCACCATTCTAGTTTGTTTGTATTGCTTTTCATTTTAGAGCATTTTCCTATTTCATTCATTGATAGAATTTGGGTTTCAATGTATTATTGTGCTCTTTGCAATCTCTACATGTTTCCATTTCATTTATTTCTAGCTTCATTTCATTCCTACATAATCTATATCAATGGTATCAGAGAAATCCACTCTTTGTTGTTTCTTCATGCATGTCCCTAATAAGATTAGGGTATAGGAGTTGGGTCTCAAACTAACTAAGATTGAGGAAGACCACCATCATTGGCCCAAGTAGCCTCCCATTGAATAAGAAAAGACAAATGATGGAGCATGATATCTTATCAAGTTGTTGCTTGAGGAAGCCCTCATGCAACAAAGGAACAAGATGATGGATAATTTCACCCAGAACCTTTGACGAAGACACCTTCAACAAGAAATGATTTTAGAGTTGAGACACCCATTAACGCACAAGTTAACTTTGAGATTCCTTTATTTGAAGGATGAATATATGCAAATGCTTTGGAGAAATGGTTAAATCGGTTAGATGGTTATTACTTTGTTAAAAAAAAATTCAATAATGAAAAGATCACCTTCGCACTCCTTAAGTCCCTTCCCCATGTCAAACATTGGTGGAATAGTTATTGGGAGAGCCATGTTAGAGATGAATCTACAACATTTAGTATATAACCCACTTGGGTGACTTTTTTTGGTGCCCTCAAAGAGTTATACCCTATTGGAAACTATGATGACCAGTACATGAGATGGACAACTTTGCAACATGAGAGAGACCAGATGGTGCCAAAGTACACCAATATCTTCCATACCTTGCACTCAAAGATGAGTATCTGAGACTCCAAGCGACATTTGGTTTTAAAGTATCACACCGACTTACATATGTACATCTAAATAAGGATGGAGTTCTTGAACATCTCCTCACAATGAGTCACTTATATATATGTTGTCAAAACCGAGCAAAAATTTAAGAAAAATAATAAGCAAGAGTTTAGGTCTACAAATTCCCCACAATAGAAGCATGGTAAAGGAGACTCTAACTCATAGAACAAAGGATATAGCAAGGATATCCGACCATATGACAACTAGTCCAAGCCACAAGAAAATAATGGAAATGGGAATTTGAAGGACACTAGAACGTGGTGTGAGTTCCAAAAAATCCCCTAGCACAACATTGATGAATGCCACTTGAAGCAACCATTACAAGCCAAGCTTAAAGCCTTAGGGTTAGAATTTGGCTTGGACTCTAATTCCAAGCTAGATAAGTGAAAGTGGATAATCAACATGGAACACAATGCTACCATCCTAACTATAAATATCCAACTTGAAGAGCTAGAGCACACTGAGGAAGGTGAGTGCCTCTTCTGTTCACAGATGTGGTGAAGGGGACTCTGCTATATTTCATTGTTGACAATGGTACCTAAATGAACTTGATCTCGGTAAAGGTCATCAAGAGATTGCATTTACTAACAATGCCATAACTCTAGCAATACACCATCAATTGGACAAGCCAAGGACGAGACATCAAACCTTTCAAAGATGAGGTACAGTGTGATGTTTCCTCAATTGAAGTTTGTGATGTTAGTTTAGGACAACCTTAAATTTAGAAATGTTATGATGTTTATATGTTCAAACCCCATAGTGTCATTGCTACTTTGGGAGGTCAGCTCTACAGGGTATCGTAGGTGGTCTTGATTACTGCAGTTTCCTTGATTTCAACAAAGCAGTGTAGGAAGGTAATCTCTCAAGTCGAAATATTTTTCCTCTTTAAGATTCAATTAGAAGGTGAAAATAACATCACTATGATTGCCATAACCTCTACATGGGATCTCTCTACATAGTAGATGTACATTGTAGGTGAAAAAAATAGTGGAAGATTATAGAGACATCTGTGTGTCACCTACAGGGGTGCCTTTGCACTGCCAAGTCAAGCATTCAATTGATTTGATACCAAGTTCTCCTTTGCTTAATGGCCTAGTATATAGATGCTCTCTTCTAGAAAATGAAGAAATCAAATGTTAGTTTTAGGATTTCATCCAAAAGGGACACATTTCACTGAGATCATCATCTTGTGGGAGCCCAATGGTGCTGGTGTAGAAGAGGATGGGACATGGAGACTTTGTATTAATTATAGGACTCTGAACAAAATCACAGTAAAGAACCGATATACAATCCCTTTGATTGATGATATTCTTGATGAGCTTAAGGATCTCAAGTGTTTTTAGTAAGATTGATCTAAATTCAGGATACCACCAATCACCCATTGAACAAACCGATGTATGGAAGACTAACTTCAAGTCTAAAAAAAGCATTTTTGTATGGTTGGTCATGCCATTTGGCTTGATTAATGCTCCAACAATGATTAAAGCATGTATCTTGCAACCATTCATGAATTATTTAGTTGTATATTTGTATGATATCCTCATTTTCAACAAAATTTAGGAAAAATATTTGCAACACATTTAGTATATCCCAATCATCATGCGATAGCACAAGTTATATGCATATATGGAGAAATGTTCATTTGACATGCAAAGAATTCAGTATTTGGGATACATGGTGGAGTGGATACAACTAATATCTAAGTCATTTGTGATTGGATATCCCCATTTTTTTTTGTACTGGGGGAATCGACAACGCATAGTTCTCGTACTCACGTGACACAGGGTCGACCCCCGTCGGCTACCACTATAACCCCAGGTGCAACCACCCAGCCCGCAGGAATGGAGCACAAGTAATTGAGGTGAGAATCGAACATGAGACCTCATTTTTACAAATTTCCTTCCATTTACACGACAATTGCCAATCCGTCTACACCCCTGTGAGAAGATTGGATAGCCCCATTGAATCTAATAGAGATCCAAATTTTCTTGGGCCTTGTTATCTCCCAAAATAGCACCGTCATTTTGAGTGATAGAATGAGTCAAAAAATTTATTTCTAAGTTTTTAGAGTACATTTGCTGGTCTATTTCTGGAATGTAAAGTTTAAAAAATCATTCCTTTGGGTCTTGGTTTTCAAAAATGCCTTTTCTGCTTTCACCAGCTAACTTGCCTTATGATTCGCTGGTTAGCTGGTGAAAGCACTACCTTTCACTAGCTAACTGGTTGTAAAATTACGCTGTGCGCTGGTGAAAGCACTGCCTTTCACCAGCTAACTGGTTGTAAAATTACGCTGTGCGCTGGTGAAATCTCTACCTTGCATTGTAGGAACTAAGTGCTATCATTCCTGCTCGAGAAAAGCAGACAATGTCAAGCTACATGTCAATCGACGAACCAACAGTCACCAGCCGAGTCCATAGTCACAAGCTCGGTGTTGAGTTAAGTCAACACATAAAGCAAGTCATCCATGAGTCAACACTCCATATCAAACCTAGTGCCAAGCTTCAGAATTCCATTTACCTCTGTCAAATACCCTAGATCACAGCTGTCTTGCACCAAGTTGAATTAAAAACACAGGTGTAATGAGATAGATTTTGTATAAATCAAACTCATTATTCAATTCTTGCAGATGAGATTGAAGTTTATTGTGCCAATCAACAAGGTTTGAAGTATTCAACGCGCTAAGCAGAGACAAGTTGTTATTACCAAAGTGCTCACAAAATGCAAGAATGAAATGCAAGGTCGATCTTTAAAATTTAGCGGTGCCCTGTTGCAGGTAGAAGAATGTATGCGAAATTGTCTGTGATCGAAGATAACTCAGCTTTGGGAACATTCGACAAGTGGAACTGTTATTGAGATTATTTGTTAGCTGAGCAGAGAAATGAATTGTTTTTCATGCTGTGGATCGGTAAAGAAAGTGAATCCCTTGAAGAGCATATATGATCATGAATCCCCAGCTGCCCCTTACAATCAGCTTCCCAAAGTCTTTTCGGATAGATGTAGATCGAATTCCTCCCGTGGGAACATCCAAGATGAACCTCCCAAGGGGGGAAACCGCATATTTCTTCTCAAACTTTCCCTTTTCGAGAATTGGATGCAACGAAGAATAATTTTCAGCCTGAGTGTTTCCTGGGCGAAGGAAGTTTCGGCAGAGTTTACAAAGGGAGGCTTGAGAGCACCGGTCAGATTGTGGCTGTCAAGCAATTCGACAGGAATGGATTGCAGCGAAACAGGGAGTTCCTTGTCGAGGCTTTGATGTTGAGTCTTCTTCATCATCCAAATCTTGTTAGCCTTATCGGTTATTGCGCTGATGGGGATCAAAGTCTTTTGGTATACGAATACCTGCCATTTGGATCACTGGAAGACCATCTCCTTGATCTCCTGCCTGATAAGGAGCCATTAGATTGGAACACAAGAATAAAAATAGCTGCAGGTGATGCAAGAGGGTTAAAATATTTTCATGACAAAGCCAACCCTCCAGTCATATATCGTGATTTTAAATCCTCTAATATTTGACTGGATGAGGAATTTCATCCTAAATTATCGAGCAGCTGGATTGGGACATTGTTTATGGCCATTGGTCCCGAAAGCATGGAAGCCATGGAAGTGGACACAGATTCTCATCTTCTCAAGAAGAAACAAGCTGATTACAAAGTCCAGGACGAGAGATTCATGCTAAGGATGCAGAGGTACAGGGGGCAACAATACAACCATCTCTACTATTTCCGTCTTCTCAAGTTCCGAGAGATTCTAAACAACCTTATTTAGAAAAAGTGGCCAAACTTGCCATCGTGTACTATTCTAGGACTTGAAGATGGTAAAGAATGTATTATAGTCGGAACTGTGTACAAACAAATGCAACTCAAGCTTTCAATACTGGATGGATACTCAAAGGAGAAGTGTTGTAGCTGCGCTTCATGGTAAAGAAAGCAGTGATAGGTGACTTCTATGTACAAAGTATTCTGGAAGCTGGCCTGCCACCACAACACCCTCTTCATTCTGGTTACAATTTGAAAGACAATAAATATATTGTCCTTGTTTCTGGGCTCATGGTGGGTAGTATGAAGTATAATCCTCTCCAATTTCAGCTTCTTGTTGATTATGTGACAGGCCATTCTGGCAATGAACAGGAGCAAAGTATGGCTGCCCAAATTGTTCGTGTCATTATTGTTGGAGATTCAGTTGATATGCAACAGAGCCTTCTAGCAGGCCAGTCCCTTGGATTAAAGGATCAAGGTGGACTTGCGGAGCCCATCAGGGAACTGGACCTTGCTTTGACACAGCTTGCAGCAGTTCTGCCTGTTGATATAATGCCAGGGCCACACGATCCAACAAATTTCTCTTTGCCGCAGCATCCTTTGCATAAATGTCTGTTCTCTGAAGCATTAGCATACAATACATTTGTTTCTGTGACAAATTCTCATCAGTTTAATCTCGACAGAGTTTGGTTTCTTGGCATTTCTGGCCAGAATATAGATGACCTGGGAAAATATTCTGATGCTAAGGAAAAGCTGGATTACACGGAAAGGACAATGAACTGGAGACATTTGGCACCTACAGCTCCAGATACTCTTGGATGTTATCCATTTACAGACAGAAACCTTTTTKTCATCGAGGATTGTCYGCATGTTTATTTCTGTGGGAATCAGRAAAATATGCATCCCGTTTACTTAAAGGCTCTTAGGGTYAGGTGGTAAGGCTTGTCTGTATTCCCAGTTTTTGTGAGACAGGATCTGCAGTTGTGGTGAATATTAGGAATCTTGAATGCCATCTTTTGACACTTTCCACGTCATCTTTGGTTGGATGAATAGATACGACTGAACAAAGCCAAGGAAAGTTTTATTTGAGATGCCTAAAGAACCCCAACAATTTTCCATGAACAGTTGTGTACTATTCATGATTAAATGTTAATGCTGATATTGATTTGTGTTCACAACTTCATGCTAATACTGTTGAGCATAGATATTAGGATTGGTGCTAGCTCAGGTTGCTGTAAATATGCAAAGAGACAAAGCAAAGCATGCCCATCTTTATGGCAATCACCAAGATGATATTGACAGGAGGCAGAGTATCCCTACTTTCAGAATTACAGGCAACAAGTGTGCAAATGGCAGAGTTCTCCAGTTTTCCAGTAAAATGACAAGATGAAAGATGATGGTTGGAAAATTCTACATGGCAGTTGGTCGATGAGAAGATTACATCCAGATTTTGAAGCAATCAATTCTAGATTTCTAGGTATCCTTCAAACAGAGCAGTTGTCGAAGAATTAGTACCAAGATATGGTTTGATTTCCCTTTATGTAGGATCTATCCTATTATTTTGTTGATTAGTTTGATTCTAAGCTATTTTAAGTATTATTCGATCCTCTTCTATAGGATCTAATCCTTGATGTAAAGACTATAAAGTCTATTGGTTAAGATAAGCCAGGGGAGAGGTTCATTTTTGGATACAGAAATACTATATTGTAATCAGGCTTATTGATGCTAATACTAAATCACAGGTTTCTTTCTCTTTTGATGTCAGTTTTCCACCTTCTTTCTGTACTTTTATCTAAGTTGTCTAGCCTTGAATGACTTGAATGACTGTTATCTCATTTTTTGGCTCATAGCTTGATAAATAGTTTCTTCATTGCTTATTAGACCCTACATTGTGTACTGGTTTATGAGCAACTTGTTCTTCGCCCACTTAAAGTTATCTATTGATTATCAATCCATGAGAGCACTGGTTCATTTGTTTACCATATTGACTGTCTGAATACCTTGTTTGAATTGAGTTATCCCATTGATCCATCTACACAAAACACAAAAAACATTTTTACTTGAAGTTACCAAGCACCTTTGGTCTACAACCACAAAGGGTTTCTTGGAGTGATAACAGGCCTCACCAATTTCTATCATAAGATTTTGGGGTTTTATCATATCACTTGGCCCCTAAGCCAAGTGACCAAGGGTGGGGACAAACCATGTTAATTTGGGCCAAGTCACAACAAAAAACATCAGAGGATTTGAAACACCACCTTTTTTAGACACTATTACTCACTCTATTATACCTACACCAACCCTTCAAGATCGAGACATATGCTTCAAATTATGATGTTGGTGAAATCCCCACTTAGCATGGAAAACTAGTGGCCTATCACAGTGAGACACTCTCCAATGTGATTTGTAGGTACCTCATCTATAACAAGGAGATGTACACCATTGTGCAGGATTGTCTCTAATGGAAGCATTACATATTGGGGAGGAGATGCTCATTCACACCAATCACAAACCCTTGCAATTCATGTAGACACATGGAAAGTTATATAATGACCACCATCATAAGTGTTCCATGTACTTGCAACAATTCCACTTGAACCTCAAATACAAGAAGGGAAACACAAATTGCTTTATAGAATGTCTTAGCAAACCTCTAGTTGCAATGCTGATTATAATGCTAAACTCTTGTGGAAATGATACCTCTTAGTGGCCCCAATTGAACGATATCGACCCTGAATTCGTTATTACCTATTGGACATTGGGTGTAAGTAAACGAGTCTCATATTTTCATCTTGTGTATGAAATTTTATATCACATGGGCCATTTTCGCGTTCCTTCAAGTGAGCGTGATAATCTGATTTCAAAGGTGCATTATAATTAGGTGGCAATGAGCTTTAGCATGGAGAAGATAGTGGTTGTGTTGTAAAAGTACTTATATTGGCCAAAGCTCAGATAAGATGCTAGGAGGTATATCAGATCATGCATTGCTTGTGCCATCACCGAATCTACCATCAAGAAGCATGGATTGTACACTCATTTTCCTACCCCAACATACCCTAGGAGTCTCCATGGACTACATTGTTAGCCTATGGCTTACCTTACCAATCACTAAGTCTAATTGTCACCTATATTTGCATTATTCATTTAAGATATTAGTAATATATCTTCAAGTGATGACTAATGAGTTAGTTAAGATTTCCTAGCCTAATCATCATGCATGATTTTAGGATCTAGAGAAAATCTCTTTATGAATTGGCATCACCCATTGCACTATAAATATGTACCATTGATATGAATACAATTGAATTGGATAATAAGACTTTTCTGTCATGTGCAAATTTTATCATGGTATGAGAGCCCTATAGTTCTTAGGGCCTAAATATGGCTATGATAATTTTCCATAGCTTCTTGTTATAGATGTGTTACATGAATTTCCATGAGATAGTTGGCTACATTGATTTGCACCTCTCAGATCTCTACACACATGAGATGCAAACAACGCTCATCAAACAACCCATGAAGAAAGAGGAGAAATGGTCATTAAATCGTAAAAGAGATCTCAATCTGATCTGGAGCTTGCGGTGTCTCTGCTAGAGAAATTCCATGGCATCACAACAAGAGGATAAGCCATCAAACCCTCGAGTGTGTAAAGGAGCAGGCTTGATATGAATGACCTGCTACATCAATCGCTTTCAAGTGCGATATGAAGTGAATAAGTGCGATTTTCATTACGGCCTAAGCCATATCTCCACTCCAATACATGCATTTATGCGTGCATTATCCTCCAAATGCATGTTGTGATACCATCATATATCCACCTTATATATCAAATTTGTTTACCATCATGTAAAATGTGTGAAGTCTTTATCTCTTATTCAAATGACATAAAGAGATACATATAAAATATCTCATGTTTAATATTTTATTATTAAACATTAAAATAGGTCATTATGTCATTTTCCAATTTAAGAGATAGGAGTGAGTGAGTGGACATACTTAAACATTAAAATAATGTTTATTTTGAAAGGGAGGTAATTTGTATTAAAGGATATAAGGTATCCACTTTAGAGAAGTTTTACTTTGGAATATTATTGTAATAGAAGATTTTTTCTAGTTCAAGGGGACACATTTTTAAAGACGAGAAAAGTTCAATT
>JASDQU010308244.1:54957-72760 GCA_032191745.1 Picea mariana
GTCAGCCTAGTCTCAACGACAAGTCACTTGCTTTTAATCAATGGAGCCCCATCCAAACCCTTCTGCCCATCAAGAGGCATCAAACAAGGAGACCCGCTATCACCTTTCATGTTCATTATGATGATGGAAGGACTCAGTAGAAGCATAAAAAGCGCAACTGCAGTAGGAGAAATAACATGCATCCAACCTTTCGAAAACTGCCCTACCTCCACGCACCAACAATTCGTTGATGACACCTTACTCCATGGCACACCCATGGTCAAGGAAGCGAAAGCCTATAAAAGAATCTTAGAAGAGTTTGGAGAAGCCTCAGGCACGGAGATCAATCACTCCAAATCCATGATCTATTTCTTCAATACCAACCCAGCAATTCAAAGAAACCTGGAAAATATTTTTGGGTTTGAACGCAAAACACTCCCAACGAAATACTTGGGAATCCCCGTGATGGATATAGCATGCAAAATGGAAACATGGGAAGGAGTGATCAACAAATTACAGGAGAGGGTAAAAAACTGGACTTACAGATCCATCAACCTAGCGAGGAGACTTATTCTGACCAAAGCGGTTCTGCAAGCAATCCCAACTTATATGATGTCAGTGTTTCCCTCCCCCAAGGGAGTACTCCAAAAAATAAGAACAATCCAAAGGGACTTCCTATGGAGAGGAGCGGAAAGAAAGAAAACACACCAGAAAGGGGTTTCCATGTTCTTAATTAGTGTTTATTGTTAAGTGAAGAGAGGTGTTATCGGACAAATCGATAGGTGCAGACACTAACAGATCTCCCTAGATCCACCTAGATCTAGAACAAAACACACCAGAACATGACGCTTTCCTTAAGTTTTAGATATTGAATTTACTAACTAAAGAGGGATAGGTGACATACCGTTTAAACACCACAACTTAGTCATTGGTTGTGGAGGTGGTGCTTCATCATGCACAAGTTCTCTAGGTATCATTCCCAAAAAGTAATTGGATGGGCACATGTTAGTGCAAAGTAGTGCCACATGAAGTAGCAACATAACCTTATTTTAATTCATCACCAACTACTCCAAAATAATCACTCATATAATATAGATAAAGAATTTTATCACAACTATGGGGGATGCATGTTCTATAGGAAACCAAGCCATTATTAAATGATAAAACAAGATTATTAGTTGTAAATGAAAGAATTAGGAGGATATTGATGGTTTTAAATGAAGAATCTCCCTACAAGCACATGGACTTGTCTAGGAGCTTGATCAAACAATTATGGTGGATGTAGTAGAGTGTCCCTGAGAGATTTGAAATCTTGTCAGCTCGTTGAATTATTGAACGTTATGGTCATAGGCTAGGCTATTATTGGGCATTCAAACATATAGAGGTATGAAAGAATAATCATTATAATAGAAGTAAAATAATTTAAGTATATTTGCGCACCTGCCATTATTGATAACATCAAGCTCTACAATGATTTTTTGATTTAAATTTTAATCTCTTGGGTTTTGGAGCTTCTTCACAACTTTGGTGTTCCCTCGTGGCATTTCCCCCTTTATGCATTAAATTGTGCCTTTCATGGATTTGAGAATGTCTTCTACAATGAAGCTTAGGTAGATAAATGTTATCATTTGCCATGTTGCCATGTTTCTTCTTGAATATATGGATGATCATTATATGCCCAATATCAAAAGAAAATATTTACCCTTTGTTTTGAGATTTATGGGACATGTAAAAATGACTTTCCACGATAAATATAAATATAAGAACTACAAATATAACACCCAACACCTAGACCAAAGCTCTTGGACTCTATAGTTCATTCCTAGATGAGGCTCACTAAGCCCTTTTGCTCATGGTCGATGGCACTCCAAGGCTTATAGGTGATGAAAGTTTCCTAGCCCACCCTTCCTCATGGTACTATCCCTAATTTTTTCTCCTTAACCCCATCTCGAGAGGGCTTTTCGTTGGCTTTAGTTTTGTGCACTAATTGTGATGATGATGTTCCCTTGTGACAAACAATTTGGACGTTGAATTTCCTTGTCCCGTTGCTACTCTCTTAGTTAAAGATATTTAATTCTCCTCTAACATGGTTGGTCACCGAGAAAAAACTAGGTAAGTCAACATAGATTTTAGTATTTAATGGTTGCTGACATCGATAACTACTCTTAAATCTACCTCGCTTTGTACAAGAATACAATAATGGTTTCTATGTATTTATGTTATGAAGGCATAGTAATAAGAGCCTTTTTCAAAAAGGCGCCGAAAAGGAAAATTTTGAATATGATTCGGGTGTGAGTGGGGCCCTTAAATTTATTTATATTAATGTTAAAAGTGATAAACTATTTCAATGTCTCAATGCACATGAGGACTTGTTTTGAATCAATTGTAAATGTCGTCAAAGCAAACAAACACATAAAGTATGTGCGTTGGCCCACTTATTGTGAAAATCCATGAAAAGGTAATACATATTATACTAAACACATTAAAATGTGGTAACTTTGGAGTTATTCCTCTATTTGTCTTCCTCGTACTATTCCACCTAGATTTTTTAAGAAATAATGAAATGTGGTAAAAAACATTTGGAATTGTAATGGGTTATCTTATTTATCAAAATGAAAGAAAGATAAAGAAATTTGAGTATGTATGTTTTTACAGTTGGTTATAATTATTGTAAATTTTTTTGGAATGAAACTGTGTAAAAAGTTTGAAACGTCCAACGTTTCGAGTGGATACTTTATTTATCATCAAGGATAAGAGAAAAACTTACTTATTTGAAAAAAGTTGTGCTCAAAAATATTTAAAGGGTTAAGATTAGGAAATAGTCATTGAAAGAGACTATTTGCATAAAATAAAATAAATTGCTTAAAATTCAATAACTAACCGTTAGGAGTTAAATAATTTTAACGAAGAGAATCAATGATTAAACAGGGAGAAAACAAGAAAGAAGAATCTAATACCTATTAAAGAAGAATAATAGATGTGGCAAGAGAATTTAAAAGAGATTAAAACCGTGAAGAAAACCAAGAAAAGACAAAGTCAAATAATAAAAGAAAATCAAACTTGGAGGATTGACCTGTGAGGGGTGAAGAAATTAGGATACTAAAAAAACAATTAAAATAGTAATTAAATTAAGCAAAGGATAAGAAAACAGATCAATGATCGAGATAATGTATGAGGGGTTTATGGAACTGGTTAAGTTTGTAGTTGTCTTCACGATTGAAGTTATTGGTGTGTTTTTCAATTTTCAGAGCTTCTCGAATGATGCGAGAGGAGTAATGGAGCATTGTGGCCAGAATTTTGGTTTGGTCAAAGAAAATTAGATGTGTAGTTTTGAAGGAGTGTTTAGCAATAATTGACTTGGCGATTCGGTTGTGATTTGTGTCAGCTATGTGTTCTTTGAGTTGGGCTTTAAATGCTCTATCAGTTTGGCCTATGTATGGTTTTACACATGAGCAAGGGATTTGGTAAACTCCTAGGCCAAGAATAGGGTCAGATTTGTCCTTTGCAGTTTTGAACAGTTGCTTAAGGGTTTTACAAGGTTTAAAGAAGGTTTTGATATTCTTTTTGGCTAGGATTCTTGAAATATGATAAGTGGTACCCTTAATGTAGGGTAGAGAGAGGTGAGCAAGGGGAGGGGAAGAGGAAGGTGGATTAGTTGATTTTACATTGTGAGTTGAGCAGGAGGATTTGTTGATTTGGGGGATAGAATAACCATTGGCCACAAGGGCCTTAGTCAGTAATATTTTCTCTTGTCCTTAATGATGGGTGGAGTGTCCACTCGAAATGTTGGGTGTTTCAAAACTTTCTACACAGTTTCTTTCCAGAAACATATATAGCAAAGATAAGGAAAGTTTAAGATGATGATGATAATTATTAATGTTTATTAAAAATCAATTTGGTTTATTTAAAAAAAAAAAGGTAAGGAATCATTTTGTTTACTTTAAATTTGGAAAGTTTTAAGATAAGTATTCTAAAATCACTATAATTTTGATGCATTAAAAAGTTAGAAGATAAGTATTGTAACAAATATTTTGAAATTGAGATTTAATGTGGGTTTACTGAGGACATTTTAAGATAAAATGTTTTTCATCTTCAACCCACTTGGTATCATAAACATGACAAATTTTATTGACCCTCAATGTTTTAGGAATCATTTCATTATGGAGCTTGTGAGAGTTTGTTCTTATTTTAACAATGTTGATTTTCTTGGTTACGCTAATTAAAATAAATAAATAATTTAATTTTCTAGATTATGGTTAATCACCTCTTTATAATATCTTATTTTATTTTATCCTCTAATTTTTCATCGCGCCATAATTTCTCCTTAATTTAAAATATAATAATATTTGTAATCTTATCATTATATCAAAAGAATATGACATTAAATCAAAGAATGAGTTCAGAGAAGAAGTATAGAACACCAAGCTAGGGTTTGATAGTCGCAGACACAGAGGATCACAACATGGTCACCAAAGGGGGCGGTAATGGAACCCCCTCTTACAAGCAGGTAGTGGTGGACAGGGGAAAAGGCCCACGCGGCGGTGGTTTCAAGGAACCAATGACGAGCGCATTGGGATCAGGACCGGAAAAGAATCAGGAAAGCAACCAAGAAAAAAGGGACCGCATGGGGGAAGAAGCCAAAGAAACCCAGAATGATGAACCAGTGAACCCCAATGGGGTAGAAGGGTGCAACCCGTGTAAACCTAACACAACACTGATACCCAAGGTGATACTGGAAGATCCACAAACGCATCTCTATTGGGACCAGATGAAGACACATGCACTCATTTGCAAGTTCATGGGTTTGTGGCCCACCGAGAGAACATTACGCAACTGGATAAAATACCAATGGAAGCCAAGCGGGGAAGTGGAACTCCACGTGGGGTCGAAAGGCTTCTTCACTGCAGTATTCGTGAACTTGGAGGACAGGGATAGAATCTTTGAGGGGGGGTCATACTTCCACGCCTCAGTAGGACTGTACATGCATCCATGGAAGAAAAAATTCTCCCCAGAGAAAGAATCCTTCAAGAAAGTACATGTATGGCTGAGGCTTTACTCCCTGCCACTAGACTACTGGCTACCCTCCACCTTCAAAGCAATCAAGAACAAACTTGGAAAATATGTGAAGACATCGGAAGCAACCCTAAAAGGGAGATATACCTCCTATGCAAGGATCTACATAGAGATGGATGTTTCAGGGGCGCTCCCAGAAGCCATAAGCTTGGAATTCAGGGATGAGGAATGGATACAAAATATCGACTATGAACATATCACTTTCAAATGCAGAAGATGCCATGAACATGGACACCTCTTCAGAGAATTCCCTCTCAATAAAAAACAAGAAGAGGAAAATACCAAAATATAGCAGGATGAGGATGGATTTATCAAGCCGAACCACAGAAACATAGTAAACAAGAAACCAAGTAAACCCCCAACGGGAAGCATTCTGGAAGCCAGGACTCGACCGGAAGGGCGAGACAAACCCAACAAAGGGGAAGAAGGAGGAAAGGAAAAGGTAAAAGCCAAAGAAGCCAAGGAACAAGCCACAAAGGAGAACAAAAACATCCCAAGCAATAAGATGGAACAGGGGGGTAGCGCAACTCCAATGGACGGAGAAACGAGAGATGCCAACACCCCCATGCAGGAGGCAGATGAAGATGTGGAAATGACGCCAAGTGAGGTAGGTACAAAAGATCTTAATCTCAGAGACATTGTGGGATGGAAGGAATAGATCTCTCGAACATACTAGAGCAATGGAAAAGGCAGGGCATAGACAATGTACCATTGGAGCAACTCAATCGTATCCAATACCTATTCCTCCTAAGGGAGGAAGCAAAATCCAGAGGGCTCAAGCGCACACACGGGGAGATAGGACACCTTGGAATCAAAGCAGGCGAGGGACAACTCTAGCTCTCACCTAAGAAGATGAGAAGGAAGAAAGGCGGGAAATCAAATAGCATAGCCCTACAGGAACTAGGAGCTCTGTTGATAAACTCAAGTAAGATCAAAAATATCTTTACCAACTCCCCTCCAGATGTTTAAATGAAGATTATAACATGGAATATTAGAGGCCTAAACAGCCCACGCAAGCAAAGAATCCTTAAAAACCGACTAAAGAATGAACAACCGGACCTCTATTTCATCCAAGAGACAAAATGTATTGTAAACAGAATGGAAACAATTAACAAAAAACAATGGAGCAAATACAAGACTTTAGTTGTAGAAGGACAACAGACGACATGCGACATTCTCACTTTGTGGAACCCACAAGTGTTGAATTTACTAGCAGTCGAAGCCACCAAAAAAACACTTTCGGTTAACATGCAAATCATAGGTAACACGGGGGTGATTTTATGCACTAATGTGTATGGTCCCTAGTTGTTGGAAGAAAAGAGAAGAATGCTCCTAAACCTAGAAAACCTAAAATCCCATTCCAGCAACCTCCACTGGATCCTGGCAGGAGACTTCAACATCATCACGACACTTGCGAAAAAAAAAGGAGGCACTAGGAGACTGGATAGAGATGCATAAGACTTTTCAACTTTCATTGACACAATGGAGATGGTGGACATCAAAACTAGTAATGGCCAATTCACCTGGAACAACAAACAGATAAAGCAACATCAGATAGTGATGAGGCTAGAGAGATTCTTGGTGTCGGAGTTTGTCATTTTACAAGATTTAACTTTAGACTGCAACATCCTTCCCTGGGGGGGTTCAGACTACTGGCCAGTCCAATTGGAAGCAAACTTCCAAACCACATCGAGGAATAGACCTTTCAGATTCGAGAAATTTTGGATCGAACATCCCACTTTCAAGGAGAACATCAGCCAATGGTGGTGGGCGCAACAATCGGACCAAGGGACAAGGATGTTCAACCTTTATAAGAAACTCAGGTACATCAAACATAAACTCAAGGAGTGGAACAAGGAAATATTTGGAAACATAAACTAAGAAAAAAAAAATATTGAAGACAAAATGAGGAAACTCCAGGAAATATGCATAGACGAGCCTATACAAAGGATAGGAAAAAGGAAGAGACCCAGATGACCCAGGAATGGGAAGAAATATGCCAGCAGGAAGAGACCCTATGGTGCCAAAAGTACAAAATCAGGTGGATAAAGGAAGGGGAGAGGAATACAATTTTTTTTCATAGAACAACCATTACGAGAAGAACCCACAACAAAATCCTGAAAATTAGGGATCGGGATGGGATCGAGAGAGAGTCCCACAAGGAGATTGAAAACATACTGGTAAACCACTTCCAAGGGATATCCCAGGAACCCAACCAATACTGAGCGGAGGCCATACAAAGGATAACTTAGCACATCTAGAGGATAATTACTGAGGAACAAAATATCAACCTAAACAAACCCATTGCTAAGGAGGAAATTGACCAAGTGGTCCAGGAGATGCCCAATGGAAAGGCCCCAGGCCTAGATGGTTTCATGGTGGAATTCTTCAAAGTCTAATGGGAAGTGGTTAAACATGATGTTTATGGGGTGTTGGAAGACTCCAGACGCTCAGCCTCCAGTCTGAAAGTGCTAAATGCCACAATGATTACTTTAATCCCCAAAGAAAATGAAGCAAGGGCCCCAAACCTCTATAGAACCATAGCTTTATGCAATGTGTTCTACAAGATAATCTCCAAAGTCATAGCCAATAGACTGAAACCTCTCCTACACATTGATCTCACAGGAACAGGCGGTTTTGTAGAAGGAGGAAAAATTGTGGAGAACATCATCCATGCCCGTGAGCTGATACACACACTGAAACTCCAGAGGAGAGGAGGGATGATAATCAAGCTTCACCTAGCAAAGGTTTATGAAAAAATTAGCTGGAAAAAGAAGGTCAAGACTCTGGAAGCTTTTGGTTTTGCGCAACAGTGGATCAACTGGATTGTCAGCCTAGTCTCAACAACAAGTCACTCGCTTTTAATCAATGGAGCCCCAGCCAAACCCTTCTAGCCATCAAGAGGCATCAGACAAGGAGACTCGCTATCACCTTTCATGTTCATTATGATGATGGAAGGACTCAGTAGAAGCATAAAAAGTGCAACTACAGTAGGATAAATAACATGCACCAAACCTTTCAAAAACTGCCCTACCTCCACGCACCAACAGTTCGTTGATGACACCTTACTCCATGGCACACCCATGGTCAAGGAAGCGAAAGCCTATAAAATAATCTTAGAAGAGTTTGGGGAAGCCTCATGCATGGAGATCAATCACTCCAAATCCATGATCTATTTCTTCAATACCAACCCAGCAATTCAAAGAAACCTGGAAAATATTTTTGGGTTTGAACGCAAAACACTCCCAACGAAATACTTGGGAATCCCCCTGACGGACAGAGCATGCAAAATGGAAACATGGGAAGGGGTGATCAACAAATTACAAGAGAGGGTGAAAAACTGGACTTACAGATCCATCAACCTAGCGGGGAGACTTATTCTGACCAAAGTGGTTCTGCAAGCAATCCCAACCTATATGATGTTAGTGTTTCCTACCCCTAAGGGAATACTCCAAAAAATAAGAACAATCCAAAGGGACTTCCTATGGAGAGGAGAGGAAAGAAAGAAAAAAATGGGCCCTTGTGGCCTGGGAGAAGGTTTGCAAACCCAAATGCAAAGAATGCATGGGGTTACAAGACCCATAGGTAACCAATGAAGCCTACGGGATGAAACTTTGGTGGAGATGGGTCAAAGAAAATACAACACCATGGGTAACCCTCGGGAATGCCAAGTATGCCCTAGACATCAATGAGCAGGATCGAATTCGCTTTATGGGCATAAGGGAGGGATCATCCATCTGGAATCTAGCCAGGCGCAACAAAACATGGATCCAGAAACACAGCTTCTAGGAAGTGAGGAATGGTAAAATAGCCAAATTCTAGGAGGACGCATGGAAACATGAACCCATAAAGGAAAACCCGGATAGGGAGGAACTCCAACAGGAGATGACCATGCAAGACAAAATCAAAATCCATGACTACTAGAAACAAGTAAATGATTGCGACAAATGGAGGATATGGAACAATCTCAATCCACAAAATAGAGATTGGATCGCAACAATAGGTAAGAAGATGGAGGAGGAATTAGGGAAAAGGAAAATTGGAGTCTCAGAAGAAGAGGACCAACTAATAAGGGGCAGGAAAAATGGTGGGGAATTCAACTTAAAAGAAGCTCGGAATTACATCATGGCCTAGGACCATGATGATCCGACGCAACAGTGGGGAAAGATTTGGGACAACCCCCAGTGGCCAAAAATCAAAATATTCAAATGGCTAGTACTTCATAATAGAATTCTAACCTGGGAAAACCTAAGGAAAAGGGGTTTCATAGGCCCATCACGATGCCACCTCTGTCAAGCAAAGGAAGAAACGACAAATCACCTCCTCGATGAATGTAATTACACAGCAAAGATCTAGGATTGGGCGGCAAGCATCTTTCGCCAGTCCAATAGGAATTGAGGCAACATCAACGCAGCCATCAATAACTGGAATGGGAGTTATAGAAAAAATGAAATGGTGAACCTCTGCTGGAATCTCATGCCAAGGATGATCATTTGGGCAATATGGAAAGAAAGGAACTGACGCATCTTCAGAAACGAAAGCCTCCCGGAAGAGAAACTGAAGGAAGCAATAATCTCTCAAATAGGAGAAACGGTGCAGAGTCACAACTGCCAGACTGAAAACGTGCAACCCACAGGCCATGAATCCTGAATCCTAGAAGTATTTCACCTAAAGGACAGGTGCAACAACACACGGGTAGGGCGGCCACCACAACTCCAATCAGGAGAGCACAACTGGACACCACTCCCCGCAGGGTTCCTCAAGTTAAATTTTGACAGGGCGGCAAAAGGAAACCCAGGAATGACAAGGATGGGAGGGGTGATCAGAGATAGTGGTGAAAACATAATATGGTTGTATGCTAGGAGTATGGGAAACTCAACCAACAACGCAACATAATTTGGAGCCCTGGATCTCGGGCTCAAAATTCTAAGCCACGAAAGGATGACCAACACTATTGTGGAAGGTGACTCCACCTTGGTCATCAACATGGTAAAGAGACTCCAAAATGGAACCATAGTGGGCGAAGTGAAGAGACACTGGCGCTTGGCACACTCCTTATAAAAAATTCAGGAGCGTCTGCAAACAATTAACACAGTGGAGTTGTGATGGGTATGTAGGTCAGCAAATGGCCTAGTGGATAGAATTTGCAACGAGGGGGTTAGCAAGGAAGGATCAGAACTAGATACGACCTGACTCAACATCCCGGAAGGACAATTGAGAATGGACTACCTCCAACTAGCGACAAAAGATTGTGACAACAACTTAAGAAAATAAGGTCATATCGAGGAGGGCAGCGAAAGGCCTAGGGGATTGCACGAAGAACCTAGGAACGATATGACTGCCCAACACTCAACCGCCAATCACAATGTAGGATCATATTATACAACAGGGGAGGGTATGGCAACAAGGTCGTGTCAACAGTAAGTTTTGCGGAGAAAGTTTGTGGGAAAGTATCGACTACAAACAACAGATAGAGAATGACGTAAGACAAGAGGGATTGACAGGAATCAGTATCGACCCACCACGCCAAAGACCAAGTATGGGGATATGCTTAGTAGGACATCAAGCGAGCAAGGGCAAGGGCCCATACAGGGATAACGGTCGAAGCACCATGACCATACGTACCGCGACGGTGAAAAAGGACAGGAAGGTTCACCTCTATGGGTAGACCAAGCTTGGAAGGATGATCCCATAGTAGGGAAAGTTCAATAAGAGAATAAACAATAGAAATATATGTAAACAGAAGAATGCAACTGCAGGAGCCACCACAGACACAAGGGAAGGAAACAAGTTGAGAATCCAGCAAAGGAGCTTCCATAGGCCAAACAGGATGGTGTGAATGAAGTGAACGCATAGTAAAAGGAACCCCCAGGGGAAGGGACCTTAGAAAAACCCCCGGCAGGTTTCAAGGATGGAGCAGACAGCCGAAAACGCAGAGGGAACCTTCCACGCCCTGGTTGCATCGCAAGGAAAGGTGACCATTAACCATTTGGAAAAGGAAATCAAAATAAGTCGTAAGGGAAAAACATGGGATGCTCTGACTTAGGAAACGAACTGGGTAACTGACCCAGGAGCCACACAACCCAGGGAAACCCTCTACCAGAAAACCATGGAGATGGCATGGAAAACAAATATGTTGATTGGCAAAGTGAGCTCAGAAAGGGAAGACGCCAGACGGGAAAACAACAAGGAACACACCAAACTGTTGAACGAAATCCTAAGATGCCTCGGTAGTTTGGAAACCATTACCAGACTTCTAACTGAGGTCGAGAAGGACCAGCAAGCCAATACTCAATGATTGGCAGCTCAATTCCACCTCTACCTGCACTATGTCCACCACATGGACATCATGCCAGACGACGGGAACGGAGTGCCATCACACATTAGAAAGACACGCACGGTCCCCCAAAAGGAGGAGAACAAGGGTCAGACAGATGAAGGAAAGAAGCATATCATCATCCTGGACTAGTGTCGGGTTAGTCTATTGGCAATTCAATCGGGTCAGTACTGTGTCTTCTTAGTCTTTGTTTCTTTGTTTCGTGTCTGTTGCAATTATCTTGTCAAAAATTGGATATGGTAGGACTGGGTTGGTTTCCGACGGTGGCAACCCAGTCATACCCCTTTCTTTTTTTATAAAGCACAAATCGGGAACCTCTGGCCTGGTTTCCTTTTTGGCAGAACAGGGAGTTCCCTTTTTTTGTAATATAACCCTCTTTTAGTAATGCAAGCTCTTAAACTCACTTAAAAAAAAATCTTAGCATTATAACATAATTTTTAGATATAGTAGTATCGCTACAACTAAAAATACATTTAGTCAAATTATAATAATAATAATATATCCTATTTAGTAGTACGTACACAAAATTCCCAACATTAAGAAGAAATCTCATTGAATTTCTTAATAATTCATGTCTTGGTTATAAGTTAGTTCAAAGAACAAAAAATGTACTTAGGTTAGTTCAAAGAACACGAAAGAAGTGTGCTTAGGTTGCTTTAAAGAACAAGTATCTTGAACATATATGAAAACACAAACTTGTATAATGAGAATTGTAATTATATACTCATTTTAAAATGAATGGAATAGGTCCTCGAGGTGTAGGATAGTCGGTGACGAAGTGTGTTGTTAAGGCACTCTCTGATGTTAAAGTCATCGGTTTGAAACCTGCGGGGACAAAAAATCCAACCATGTTAAGGGTCAGTGTGGCTCAGGCTGGGTGCAATCCCTGGGTGATTTTGATGGCTTATATGCCCCTGAGTCGCAGCTTCTCAAGCCACAAGCTAGTCCCACAAGTCATGGACAAACTAGCAACCAAAAAAAAAATGAATGGCAAAGAATATTATGTTTTGTGTTTGAAAAAAATAAAAATCATATATAATTAATTTTTATGATATTTAATTGAAAGTTAACTAAATATAATATATAATTGTTAAAATCAATTGTGGAATAATATATATATATATGATGTTCCTGATGATGGGTGGAGTGTCCACTCCAAACGTTGGACGTTTCAAAACTCCATGCGCATTTTTTATCCACAAGTTTCTCTAGCATGATGATGATGATGATTAGTGTCCACCGAGACCAAGAATGGTATATCAGACCTTTATAAAAAAGTAAGGAATTACTTGGTTTACTTTAGAATTGTATTTATGTGTTCAAAACGCTTTAAGAGAAGCATTCTGAAATCACCATAGTTTTGATGAGTTAAAAGGTTAAGAAGGTCAGTATTATAACAAATATTTTGAAATATAGATCTAATGTGGCTTTATATGAGACATTTTAAGATAAAGTGGTTTCCATCTTCAACCCTCTTGATGTCACAAGGATGACAAAATATTTCAACCCATGGTGTTTTAGGAATTACCCAATGCCCTGTCTCACTATGGAGTTCATGAGAGTTTGTTTTTATGTTGGAAATGTTGACTTTCTTCCTTATGCTAGTTAAAATAGAGATACTTTTGATCCTTTAGATTGGGGTTGATCACCTCCTTTTAGTATCTTAAGGCTCTCTTAGTCTCTAATTCTTTATCGGACAACAATTTCTCCTTAAATTTAGATACAATATTATTTTTAATATTATCATTATTCTACAGAGTGATCTCTTCCTCGGTACCCAATGATTTAGCCAATACTTTATTTTTTTATGCCAACCCTTCTTGAGCCACATGTGGTCTTGACTAGGTTTCGATGCAACCTTAGGAAGCCTCATGTCTTACATGTTGTTTTTCTTGTTCTTGTACATTGAATACCTGGTCATAGCCATGCTCTCAATGACATAAAGTGAATATATATTTTAATTCATAAACTTTCAAAATTTAACTTCTCATCCCAAAGAAAAAACATATGCTAAAACTCCCAGTCACCCACTTTCACTAGAAACCTCCACTAAAAATAGAGAAAAGAAAAGTGGTTTTCTAAAAACCTCTACCCATTAGAGTTTTCCTTATCATGAAGAAAAACATATTTGTAATAGTGAAGGGAACTATCTATCTAATTACAAAATGTTAGAATTGTGACAATGTGAATGACACATACTTATTAGATCAATTATGTCCATACTTACTACGCCTAAATGATGTTAATGATGTGAGATCTATTATGAAAAACTTGAAGCTATGATAAATAATTTAATTAGTACTTTTTACTCTAATTTTTTTTTGTGTGAAAACATTTTATATGGTTAATATGAGTTGTTGTTTCTTTTATATTTAGTTGTGTTCAACCATATCAATTTTTTTTTAATCTTTTTATAGTTATTCCATTTAAAACAAAAATTAATTAATAAAAAATTTACAAGTATTGATATCCAACTCTTACTGTAGAAATCATATATGAATGTTATGTATTTTTTAATTTGTATTGTGTTGAAATATTTTTGTGTCAGTACTCTAGTGGGATTTATGAAAAACACAATTATGACAAATTCAATTATGAAATATGCCATGATATTAAATAATTTGAGTAAATGTTTTCAAACGTTATATCTAATAATATTTATGATTGTAGAAACCGAATCATTGTGGATAACTCAAAGGAACGTAATCTATGTGACAATGAAACACTTATATTATTACAAAGATTTATAATTATGAAGACATGATAGACGAGAACTTGTATATGATGCGGAAACCATTTTAAAAGATGTAGAAGATATAAATTAAATGTGATTGGAAATTTCTACCATTTTTAAAAGAGTTTTCTATCATCAACATATGAAAGTTTCTACAATTATTAAAAACATTTGATGTTTTCAATAATAAGTTGTTTGATGTTATATGCTTAATAGAAATTATCAAATAAAAAATGAGAAGTTGGAATGTATTGATATTCATACGATGAATCTCCTGAAATTCAATAATTGTGTGTCTTATACATTTGTTATTTTCAATGTGTGGTTAATGAGTTGAGTTTTATTGTTAGAGAATACAATTATGAAAAATAGTTAGCTATGAAACAAGTAGTAATCAAGGATTCAATATTCATGTTTTCATAATAATATTCATGTTTTCATAATATAATATTGCATTTGGGAATTCAATTTTATATTTTCTAAAGTCAAATTTGGAATTTTGGAATCCAATATTGGCACATTTGGAACTGAATTTTGCACTTTCGAAACTCCAATTTCTCACTTTGGAAATGTCTATTTTGATATATGTCCAAAGGGGCTTACACTGGAATTAGTCCAAGTTAATGAAATGGTCGGTCTTTATTTCCTATATATACAAGGGACTTTTAGTGTTGTGTGATCATTAAAGAAATGGTCATGTATTGAATATATTTAAACAAAGCTTAAGCAACACTTTTTTCTAATTTTATAGGATTCACCCCTTTGTTTATCAATGTGTTACTCTTTAGTTTTTGTATAAACTTCTTAAGTTTCGTTAAGATTTTCCTTAGCTATTTACAAACATATAGCAAGCCTTTATTTGTTCTTAGTAATATAAATGAAATATTACAGACTTCATTTCCATATTTTTATTGGCTATGATGGTTGCATCAAGTTTGTAGCATTATATGTAGTACATGATATTTAGTATTATTCTATGTTTTTAACTAAATTTCTACAATGTTTAAAGTACGAATATTTTCCTAAATATATTCTTAGTGGTATATGGTATTTATTGCCTTACTACTTTAAGTGAAGGATGTTCTTTATGCTTTGAAATATGAAATGTTCCTTACATTGTTGTAATTAACTCTTAAACTCTTGGAATCATTTACCAATGTCCAATATCTTGTAATCATTTACCTTTGATCATCAAGCAGACTACTTCCTTGAGCTCTCATCTATGTTATTTCCCTTCGTCATTTCCCCCTCTTTGTTCCATTCAATGTTCTTCTTCATTACAACCTTTATTGTTAATGGGATGCCTTGGAAGGCCAACTATCACAATGGTTCATTTCAACTTCCAAGTGAATTTTGAATATTTTCTCAATTTTGTCATAAACAATTAAATGCTGATTACAAAGTTGACAATTTTTTTTTGGCAAGGACCCAATTCAGATCATCCTTCCTCCAACTTAGCATTATCATTGAGGGTGAGCCTAGGGGACGGTCAACCAACCATTCCTCCAACTTAGTATTCTTGTTGACTAGGGTGAGCTTGGAGAAGGGTAGACCAACCTTTCCTCTAGCATAGTATTCCCATCAAGATGAAGGATAGGGAAGGGTAGGTTGACCCTTCCTCCAACTTAATATTCTCATCGAGGGGGAGCTTGAGGAAGAACAGGTCAACCCTTCCTCAATAATAGGATCCTCATTGAGATGGAGCTTGAGGAAGGGTTGGTCAACACTTGCATAGTATTCACATCAAGGGGGAGCCTAGTGAAGTGTTGACTAACTCTTCCTCTAGCTTACTATTCTTATTTGGGGGGAACCTGGGGAAGGCTTAGTATTCTCAATATGGGGGATCCTAGAGAAGTATTAATTGATCCTTCCTGATTCATGGTATTTGCATCATTAGGTAGCCGAAAGAAGGGTCGACTGACCCTTATTCAAGATTAGTATTCATGTAGAGGGGAATATTTGTGAAGCATCAGTCTATCCATCCTTGAGATTAGTATTTTCATCATGGGACATCCAAGGTAACTGTCTTTCGAGACTTCTTGAAGCATGGTATTCTCATCGAGGGGGAGCCCTTGGAAGGGCCTGCCAACCGGGGGAGCCCTTGGAAGGGCTTGCCAACCGGTGGAGCCATTGGAAGGGCCTGCCAACCCTTCCTAAACCATAGTATCCACATCCTATAAGACCTCACTAAATGGTTGGTCAATGTAACATACCCACGACAGGGCAAAAATTAAAAAAAAAAATATTTTTCCTCAATTAGTCGATTTCTCCATTCCTGGTCTCTAATCCTGGACAATGGAAGTCAGGGAAGGACCTCCAATCCATTTAACAGGCCCTCTTTCCCTTAAAGAACAGGTTATATGGAATCTGTGGCTTTCTCCTTAATGCCTTTAAGCTTCAGCATATTTATACAATAGTTCTCTTGGTTAAGCCCCTTCCTTCATGTGACCAAGGTTGTGACCAACCGCCAAATTGAAAGACGCATCGCGATTTTGCGTTTCGCTACTTCGCATCTCACGAAGTTCACTTGCTTGTCCTTCTATCGAAATGAGTCAATGGCCTAGATCTCTCCTCAATCCAACGGCTCGGATCAAATCACGATTTCGCATTTTGCGGGTTTCTGGAACTCTTACTTCCAACTTCCTGGGTTGCAGACTCTCGATAAGACTAGATCTACGGTCCACGATCTTCCTTTGATCGATGGTTGTGATCAAGTCGCAATTTCACATTTTGCGACTTTGGAGTTTGGTTCACCTCTGTTCTCCCGATTCTCGATTTCCTGATATTTGTGAGCATCAGATCGACGACTCACAACTCCCCACAATCTAACGGCTCAGATCAAATCATGATTTCGCATTTCACGGATTCTCACAACTCCACCCTTTGACTTCCCTGAGTCGTGAGTCAGCGAAATGATGATCTCTCGCCACGTGTCCTTCAGGATGGACGGTTCTTATGATTTCGGGACTTTGGAACCCTGTTCCTCTCGTGTACCCTCAAGGATTATCGTTAGTGCACTTTACCTTGATTGGGCGACCACAATTATTTTATGCTCAGACCAAATGGATGATATCTGTCCTCCTCTGCGTTTATTCCTCGTTGTCTGGACTATGATCTGACGGTCCAGATCTTTCACGATGATCGATCCAACAATCACTGTAGCTCCTCCTCTTGGGCTTTCACTTTCTTCCCCGACTGGGAAGATTTGTGGATGTTTCAAAGGTCTCGACCTTCGATTTACTTCCTGTGAGCCCCGATGGATGGGTCGCGACTCCCACCTTCCCTCCTGACCTTACAAACTTGAAACAGGTTTACCTCTTGGACCTTAGCTACGCTTCGGAAAGGGGCATGTCTCTTTCAATCTTGGTCCTTAGAGAATTTTGAATTCCCACGTACTCCTTGCGTTAATCTACTCGCATCATATCGATGGTCCATGACCTTCCTCAACCCAACGGTCTAGACCGCGTCGCAACTTTGGGTTTCGGGAGTTTAGTCGCACCAACGTGAGAATCTCTCGATGCGTGAATCCCTGATTTTGCCAATCTGGCGGTCAAGGAGGGTCCCGATAGATCCTTAGATCTACGGTCTGGATCATATCGCAACTTCGGGTTTCGGATTTCAAAGAATATGCCCCCTTCACAATGATTACCGATATTCATCGAATTTGCGAGGAATTGAAG
>JASDQU010308244.1:72780-83842 GCA_032191745.1 Picea mariana
CCCGATAGATCCTTAGATCTACGGTCTGGATCATATCGCAACTTCGGGTTTCGGATTTCAAAGAATATGCCCCCTTCACAATGATTACCGATATTCATCGAATTTGCGAGGAATTGAAGGAATTGAGGTGTTAACGCCTACTCTCCTTCTTCAAAACTAACAGTCATGGCAGGCCTTGGATCCTCCCGAACGGATTCTTGTTCGTTCATCTTTACTGGAAGGGAATATCCTTTCAGTATTTAAATCTTCATTATTTTTACTTATCTTAATAGACTCTGTCCTCGTGGTGTTTGCGGGGTTCTACCCCCCCCAAAAAAAAATCAGGGAAGTACTCACTCGACTCTAAGATAGTGATTAAATTTTCTGGGGAGAGTATTCTCGAGGAATTAAACTGGAGCATAAGAAACATCAAGCAGATATAAAAGTCCTCAAGGCATGAATGCATACTTTTAACTAAATCATTCAATATAGAAATGAGTTATAGGTATATAAATATAAGCATGCACTCATTATTTCTAGTTGAATCACAAAGCATGAATGAAACACTTATCAGAACCATAAGGCGGGATGCAACTGATGAGAGGGGTGCTCGTTTCCACCCAACCATAGGCTCAGTCACTCCCAATGGATTTATCACTGGCCACCCCTGAGATTAGGCCACGATGCTTTGAGATTCAATCTCTTACTTCCAGGCTCAACGGAAGATAGGGATGAAGGTTACTCTCATTCTCCCTATGCAGGAATAGACGAGGATGAAGGTTACTCTCATTTTCCTGACTCGGTCTCCATTCCCTGTGATCAAAACTCACTTTTCATGTTCCCTCTTTTCCTCGGACCCGAGAGTTTTCACTCTCGTCTCTGCCTTCTTCGCCTGATCCCCCCTCTACCCACACCACTCTTATTTTATTTCCTTCCTCAGCAAGGTTGTGTGTGGCTCGAGTCCCCAGTCCCTGGTCAGGTCCAGAATCCTTACAGATGGGCGGTCTGCCCCATCCCCTCATTAACTCTTGAGGAGGTCTTCCCACCTACCATCATGACTATAATTCATTTCGGATCAGAGGGTTGTTCTAATATTAAGCAATTAAAACCAGCATAGTACTGGTTCGGTGGAGGTTAACGCAACCCTTCCGGGTTCCCTCCCCCACCTTTCCATTATAAATCGTGGTCTCTCTTAGCACATCCCCTTCTCAACAGTCATGCAACACGTTTCCAATATTTATTAAAATAACAAGATTTACATTCATCGGCCTTTATACAAAGATCCACCAAATCAAACATTCACACTTTGAGTTTGCCATAGTTCCTGGCCAATAAAGTTATATTTACAGACTGGGGGAAATAGGGTGTTACAATTCCTACCCCCTTAAAGGAAACATCGTCCTCGATGTTCTATCTATCAACATGATAGGTATGTATAGAAGTAAACAAAATCAGATATGCTTGTCTCATGGCATCTTCCATTTCCCACGTAGCCTCATCTAGGCGAAAGTGTTTCCATTGCACCTTGACTTGTGCAATGGTTCGGTTCCTGAGCGAGGTTTCCTTCCTGTCTAGTATGCATTGGGGTTCTAGTAGGAATTCTCCCTCCAGTTCCACCTGGATCACAGAACAATCAATTATATGATTAGCATCATGTACATATTTTTTCAATAATGAAACATGGAAAACATTATGTGCCTTTACTATGGGAGGAAGTGATATCCTATAGGCTACCGGTCCCACTCTATCTAAGACTTCAAAGGATCCACAATACCGAGGTGCCAAATTGGCATAGGATCCCATTCTCAAAGAACTCTTCCTGGGTCTAACTCTGATATAGACATGGTCTCTGGCTTTGAACTCTCAGAGAGTTCTCTTTCTGTCGACGTAACTTTTCTATCGGTCCTGAGAAATTTTCATATTTTGCCTTATCTGCACCACTTGTTGTTCAATTTCTTTCACCATGTCGGGTCCGATTGTAATTATTTCCACTGGATTACTCCAACTGATTGGAATCTTGCACTATCTATCATAGAGGATTTCAAAAGGGATCATCTTCAAGGATTACTGATAGTCGTTGTTGTAGGAAAACTCTACCAATGGTAGGTAGTATTCCCACTTCTTAGGTTGATGCATTACATGCATCCTTATCATTTCCTCTACTATTTGGTTCACTCTTTCTATCTGTCCATCAGTTTGAGGGTGATAAGTTGTGATGAATAGTAATTTTGTCTCCATACCGACCATTAGGGATTTCCAAAAGTTTGAAGTTAACTTGGTATCTCGGTCAGATACAATTTCTTTGGGCATGCCATGCAGTCTAAATATCTCCTTCATGAATATGTTGGCAATATCTATGGCCTTGCAAGTTGATTTGAAAGGAATGAAATGAGCATAATTAATTTGTCCACCACAACCATGATGGCATAATTTTGCTTGGTCAAATTTGGTTATCCGGTGATGAAATCCATGGAGATGGTTTCCCATTTCCATTATGGGATCGGTAGGGGTTGCAATAATCCTATTGTATGTCGGTGTTCTGCCTTAACTTGTTGGCATTCTAGGCACTTAGCTAGATAGTTAGCTATGTCTTTCTTTAACCCAGGTCAATAGAATTGTTTCCTAGTGGTCATGATCATCTTTTGATATCCTGGGTGACTAGTATATAGTCTCTTATGCAGTTCATCCATTATGAACCTCTTCAAGTCATCACATTTCAGAATATACAATTTGTTTTTGTAAGTCAACAACCCTTCCTCAAGCATTTGGTAGCCTTCATACTTTAGCCCTATAGGCTCTTGTCTTAGGTATGAGGTCACAGTCTTGAAGAATGCATTTGTCTCTTGTGAATTTATAACTCTTTCCCTGACATATGTTTCACAGGCGCTTACTGCTGCCAGATAAATCATTTTTATACTTCTACTAAGGGCATCGGCCACCCTATTTTCTTTTTCTTTTAAGTGTTTGATTTTGAAACCGAATTCACTTAGGAGACCCATCCACCTAGATTTCCTAGCGTTGAGTTTTGGTTGATCAAACAGGTGACTCAACCCACAATGTTCTGTCATAAGCACAAATCTCCTTCTTAGGAGGTAGTGCCTCCAGATTTTTAAAGCATGTACTATGGCAGGCAACTCTAGGTCATGGGTCACATAATTGATCTCATGTTCATTTAATTTCAGGGATGTTTAGGAAACTACACGTCCTTCTTGCATAAGGACTTCTCCGAGTCCTTCCTTGCAGGCATATGTACATACAAGGAAATCATTATCCAGGTCTGCAATCTTTAGCACAAGTGCATGGGTCAGGAGGTATTTCAGTTCCTGAAATCTTTCTTTACATTTTGATGTCCAAATGAATTTGACCCCCTTTTTCTGAAGGGTGGTGATTGGACAGCCAATCTTGGAAAATCCTTTTATGAACCTTCTATAGTATTCGACTAAGCCCATGAAGGATTTGATATCTGATACATCCTTTGGGGTAGGCCATTCCATGATAGATCTGATCTTATCGTGGTCCACTGCCACCCCTTACTTAGAAATGAAATGGCCTAAGTAATGGACTTGCTTTTGAAAGAAGTCGCATTTGCTAAACTTAGCATAGAGTTGATGTTCTCTTAGTACTTGAAGTACGAGTCTAAGATGTTCTTCATGCTCCTCCTTGTTCTTGGAGTATATTAGGATATCGTCAATGAAAACCAATACAAATTTGTCCATAAATTTGTTGAGTACATTATTCATCAAACACATAAAAGTGGTGGGGGCATTGGTTAACCCAAATGGCACCACCACGAATTCATAGTGACCATACCTCGTTCTGAAGGTTTTTTTGTGGATGTCTTCATCCTTAATCTGGACTTGGTGGTATCCAGACCTCAAGTCAAGCTTCTAGAAGATGGAAGCACCTCCCAGTTGGTTGAACAAGTCATCGATTATGGGTAAGGGGTATTTGTTCTGTTGTCTTATTGAGTTTTTTGTAATCTATGCACAATCGGAGTGTGCCATATTTATTTTTCACACAACAAGACAGGCGCTCCCCGCGAAGATACATTGGGTTGGATATATGATTTGTCCATCATCCCCTTTGGTTGTAGCTTGAGCTCAACCAAATATGGCATGCTCATCCTATATGGCGTTCTAGATGCTGGTACCACTCCTGGTGTAAGCTCCATCGAGAAATCGATATCCCTTCTTGGAGGTAGACCTGGTACTTCTTCGAGGAACACGTCCTTGTATTCTCTTAATATGGGGTGGTCCTCTATGTTTGGTTTGTCATCCTCAACAGATTCCAACACCTGTATTGCATATAAGGAACACCCTCTTCTGCAATACTTCTTCATTTGAAGGACCGATATTTGTCTCACTGAGACAGGATTCTGAATCCCTTTGAGGGTCATCTTTCTCCCTTCTTCGTTTACACATTCTAAAGTTTTATGATAACAGTCCACTTTAGTTTTATAAGAAGCCAACCAATCCATACCAATCAAAAAGTCATACAATCCCAAGGGAAGTATGTTAAGGGTCGCTCGGGTGGGCAATCCACCTATGATGAATTGACAGACTAGTATGGCCTCTGCCACCTTTCTTTTGGTCCCAGTGGCTAAATGCACCAGCCACGGTTTAACATGTCTAATTGGATGTAGTTTACACTTATCAACAGCCTGAGGGGGCACATAACTCAAATTAGAACCTGGATGAATTAAAATAGAAACTATATGGTTGGCGATCATACCTTCGAGCTCCACTATTGAAGCTTGGTGGTTGGCTTGATTATTGTCCAAGGCTACATAGATTCATGGCATACTCCTAGCCACATCTTTGACGGTGGTAGATTCTTGGATATTGTAGACTATCTTACTGTTCTATTGTCTGTGTGGGCATTCCCTCAATTTATTATCTTCTCCACAACCCCATCATTTTAAGGGTTCCTTCTTGAGGTTATAGATCTTTGTTGAGACTGTCTTAAAAGGTTTATTTTCACTTTGAGAGGGGAAATTTTGTTGATATACACTTCTAGCAGGAAGGCTTGCTCTAGAATATTTTCCATAGTTCTTAAATATTGAGTATTTAAACCTTTTCTTCTGGAATCCCAAACTACTCTTCTTCTTCCAGTCCCCGTGGGGTCTTGTCTTACTCTCACACTATTCATAACAATATCTTGCCTTCCGAATAACTTCTTCTAAGGTCTTTGGTTCATCGAACTCAATCCTATCCCGATAGGTCTGAGGTAACCCACTAATGAACCGCTGCATTTTTTATTTTTCATATTTTATGTAGGGTACATACCTCTGTAGTTCAAGGAATTTATTGACAAATTCATCTATGGTGAGTTGCCCTAGCCGGAGCTCATAGAATTCCTTAGTTTTCCTATCCATGTATTTTTCTGACATATACTGCTTCCTGAAGTACTTCTCAAACTGTTTCCATGACAAGTCCTTCTCATGGACTCCTTTCACATTCCTAAGGTCTTCCCACCATATGGAAGCCTTTCCATTCAGGTTGAAGATGGCTATTCGAGCCTTTAAGTTTTCAAATTAGTCATGGACTCTGAAATACTTCTTTAAACCAAGCAGCCAAGCTTCCGCCTCTTCTCCCTTCTTAACCTCTCTGTCAAAAGAGGGTGTTTTGGCTTTCTTGAACTCTTCAGGACCATGGGTTTTGGAACACTTCTGCTTCTTTCCTTTTTTGTGAGAATGCGAGCTGGCCCTACTACTAGAAGATCCTTCGAAGTTGTCAGCATCCTTTCCAGAGGACTCTCCCAATGAGTGTCCCTTGCCTCCAGGTTGGACCTTCTTTGCGGTACTTCTCCCAGTGGGGTCACCTATGGAGTCATATTTTCGAGTCTCAGGTGGACTCTGACTTCTCTTCTTGTGTCGTCAGTCCGCATGACTGGTTGTGGGTTCATGCTGCAGATGTCTTTGTATGTCAGATAAGCTCTGTAGCAAGACTGCATTTATTTACGTTTGTTTCTCTTGATCCTTTATCAATCTCTCCTTGTCAGCCTTGAAACTCTATAATTCAACCCTGAGGCTCCTTACAGTTCCAGCCAGGTCTGGAGGGGTTTCCACCACCCTCCTTTCATTAGATTCTTCATCTCTATTGTGGGAGCCATCCCCCACTTCATGACACGTCACCATCCTTTAGTCTTGGAGTTTTCCCATGGTTCACTGACTGCTCGAGTGTTGACAAAAACACTTATTGTTAGCTAACAATATATCAGTTTATGAACAATACACGGTTCAATTTATTAAATGCATACACACAGTAGAAAGTTTCACTCTTTTCTTTAATAACATTTTAACTAGACTTTTAAGAAAGAGGCAAGGTAGGATGTCTCTCCTTTAAAAGTACTCCAAATAACGTTTTTTTTTTTTTTAAGCAACTCGTCCATAAGCCCAAGTAGGCCAAGTGTTGTAACCATGCTCTAATACCAATTTGTAACACACCCATGATGGGGCAAAAATAAAAATAAAATTTATTTTCCTCAATTAGTCGATTTCTCCATTCCTGGTCTCTAATCCTGGTCAATGGAAGTCAGGGAGGGACCTCCAATCCATTTAAAAGGCCCTCTTTCCCTTAAAGAGTAGGTTATATGGAACCTGTGGCTTTCAACTTAACGCCTTTAAGCTTTAGCATATTTAGGTGCTAGCTCTCCAGGTTAAGCCCATTCCTTCATGTGACCAACCGCCAAATTGAAAGACGCATCGCGATTTTGTGTTTCGCGACTTTGCGTCTCATGAAGTTCACTTGCTCGTCCTTCCCTCGAAATGAGTAGACGGCCCAGATCTCTCCTCGATCCAATGGCTCATATCAAATCACAATTTCGTGTTTTGTGACTTTAGGGATCGGTTCACCTCTGTTCTCCCGATTCCTGATTTCTCGATATTTGCGAGCATCAGATCGATGACTCACAACTCCCCACGATCTAACGACTCAGATCAAATTGTAATTTCATGAATTCTCACAACTCCACCCTCACAACTCCACCCTTTGACTTCCCTGAGTCGCGAGTCAGCGAAATGCTAATCTCTTTCCACGTGTCCTGTGGGATGGACGGTTCTGATGATTTCGAGACTTTGGAACCTCATTCCTCTCGTGTACCCTCAAGGATTATCGTTAGTGCACTTTACCTTGATTGGGTGGCCACAATTCTTTTATGCTCAGACCAAACGATTGAGATCTATCCTCCTCTGCGTTTATTCCTCGTTGTCTGGACTATGATCTAACGGTCCAGATCTTTCACGATGATCGATCCAACGATCATTGTAGCTCCTCCTCTTGGGCTTTCACTTTCTTCCTTGAATGGGAATATTTATAGATTTTTCAAAGGTCTCGACCTTCAATTTACTTCCTGTGAGCCCCGATGGATGGGTCTCGACTCCCATTTTCCCTCCTAAGCTTACGAACTTGAAACAAGTTCACCTCTTGGACCTTAGCTACGCTTCAGAAAGGCACATGTCTCTTATGAGCTTGGTCCATGACCTTCCTCGACCCAACGGTCCAGACCACGTCACAACTTCGGGTTTCGGGAGTTTAGTCGCGCCAACAAGCGAATCTCCCGATGCACGAATCCCCGATTTTTCCAATCCGACGGTCGAGGAGGGTCCCGATAGATCCTTAGATCTATGGTCTGAATCATATCATGACTTCGGGTTTCAGATTTCAAAGAGTCTGTCCCCTTTACGATGATTACCGATATTCATCGAACTTGCGAGGAATTGAAGGAATCGAGGCATTAACGCCTACGCTCCTTCTTCAAAACTAATAGTCATGGCCGGCCTTGGATTCTCGTTCATTCATATTTACCAGAAGGGAATATCCTTTCGGTATTTAAATCTTTGTTATTCTTCCTTAGCTTAATAGACTTCGTCCTCGCAGTGTTTGCAGGGTTCTACCCCCCCCCGAAATTAGGGAAGTACTCACTCGACTCTAAGATAGTGATGAAATTCTCTAGGGAGAGTATTCTCGAGGTATTAAACTAGAGCATAAGGAACATCAAGAAGAAATAAAAGTCCTCAAGGGATGAATGCATACTTTTAACTAAATCATTCAATACAGAAACCAGTTATAGGTGTATAAATATAAACATGCACTCATTATTTCCAGTTGAAGCACAAAGCATGAAATAAACACTTATAATAACCATAAGGCAGGATGCGACTGCTGAGAGGGGTGCTCGTTTCCACCTAACCATAGGCTCAGTCACTCCCAATGTATTTATCACTGGTGACCCCTGAGCTTAGGCCCCGATGCTTTGACATTCAATATCTTACTTCCAGCTCAACGAAAGATAGAGACGAAGGTTACTCTCCTTCTCCCTATGCAAGAATAGATGAGGATGAAGGTTACTCTCCTTCTCCTGACTCGGTCTCCATTCCCTGTGATCAGAACTCACTTTTCTTGTTCCCTCTTTTCCTCAGACCCGAGATTTTTCACTCTCATCTCTGCCTTCTTCACCTGGTCCCCCCTTTGCCCACACCACGCTTCTTTTCTTGCCTTCCTCAGCAAGGTTGTGTGTGGCTTGAGTCCCCAGTCCATGGTCAGGTTTGGAAGCCTTATAGATGGGCGGTCTTCCCCATCCACTCATTAACTCTTGAGGAGGTCTTCCCACCTACCATCCTGACTATAATTCATTTCAGGTCAGAGGGTTGTTTTGATCTTGAGCAATTGAAACCAGCATAGTACTGGTTTGGTGGAGGTTAATGCAACCCTTCCGGGTCCCCTCCACCACCTTTCCATTAGCAATCATGGTCTCTCTTAGCACATCCCCTTCTTATCAGTCATGCAACACGTTTCCATTATTTATTAAAATAACATGATTTACATTCATCGGCCTTTATACAAAGATCCACCAAATCAAACATTCAAACTTTGAGTTTTCCATAGTTCATGGATAATAAATTTATATTTACAGACTGGGGGAAACAGGGTGTTACAGTCAACCCTTTCTGAAGCATAGTATTCACATCAAGGGTGAGCTAAAAGAAGTGATGATTAACCCTTCTTGTAGCACAACATTTGGGTAAAGGGTGAACTAGCATAATGGATAGGTGATCCTTCCTTGAGCATAGTATTCTCATTGACTCGGAGACTAAGGAATGAATGGTTGATCCTTCCTTGAGCATAGTATTCTCATTTGGGGAGAGCCCATGGAATTTTTTATCGAACCTTCCTCAAGATTAATATTCTTGTAGAAGGGGGTCCAAGACAAGGGTTGGTTGATCCTTCCTGCAACATTATATTTTAGTTGAAGGGGAGTTTGGAGAAGGGTCGACTAACCCTTCCTCAAGAATAGTATTCTACTTGAGGGGGAGCCCGACGAAGTGTTTTATTATCCTTCCTTTAGCATAGTATTCTCATCCAGGGGTATCCCATGGAAGCGTAGGCCAACCCTTCCTCTAGCATAGTATGCATGTTGTGGGGTATCATACGAAAGGGTCGATTAATCCTTCCTGAACCATAGTATTTATATCATGGGGTGGCCCAAATAAATGGCATCTAACCCTTCCTCAAGCTTAGTATCTGCATATAAGGGGAGCCTTGTGAAATATTAGTCGATCGTTCCTTAATCTTAGTATTCATATTGGTGGGATCCAGGGGAAGGATCGACTAACCCATTTTGAAGCATAATATTCCCATCGATCCTTCTTGAAGCATAGTATTTTCATCATGGGGGAGTCAAAGGAGGAGTTTTTTTACCCTTCCTAAAGCATAGTATTCACAATGAGGGGGGACCTAGAGAAGGGTTTGTTGACCTATCCTCAAGATTAGTTTTCACAAAGAGGTGGAGCTTGGGGAAATCTTGGTCGACCCTCCCTCGAGATTATTTTTTGTGTCATCAAGGATCCAAGGGAAGGTTCGACTAACCCTTCCTATCACTTACTTTTCACGTCACTAGGGATCAAGGGGAAGGGTAGATCCACCCTTCCTAGAGGGTAGATCGATTCTTCCTAGAGTACAGTATTTGTGTTTAAATTTCAAAAGATTTAGAATGTGGAGATTATAGTCCAAATTGCAAAAGATAATTACTTCTATAAACAAAAATAAATATATACATATGAGATATATGTAAATTAATATGACTATGCTCTTAAATATTTCAAATTAAAACATGAATATATTTTATATCTAAGATTGTTGAATAGTGAATTCAAGAAAAATCCACTATACTTTAGAGAAGTGGCACTTGAAGGAAATTTTCAACAATGCTAATTTTAGACAAGAATCTTATGCATGGATTATTGCATGTATAGGGAGTCTAGATAGCCAATCATGTATCTTATGCCAAGGATATAACTTTTTGAAGAAGCCTGAAATGTTTTGGCTAGAGCCATGCTTATCTTGCATTCAATATTACTAGTTAGGCTAAAGTAAATATTAATTTTGTTAATATTTCCACACTTCCCCCCAATGACTTGGATTTCCCATTCAAGATATTCAAAGTTTTTAACATTGATAGTAGAGTCAAGAATAAGGATTTGGTCATTGCTTGTTAGCCTCTAATTATATGTTTAACATCAAGTCATTCACAATAAAGAAATCAAAAATAGTTTCAACATCTCCTTAATAAGTTTTTTTTCAACTTTTGAATTTTATTTTGGATGGAATTACTTTAGAAAATTTAGCAACATCGATTGTGTAGATTTTTTTGTTGCAAATCCCAATGGTTGTTAGAATGAAATCACTAGTTTCAGTCACATCTCATATGAAAGATATTACTTTCCCAAGAATGATAAAATGTTTTGTCTAGTGCTGTGCTTATTTTTCATTCAATATTACTAGTTGGGATAAAGTAAATATTAAATTTGTTAGCATTTGCACATTTCGTTGCAATGACTTGATCTACCCATTCGAGATATTCAAAGTTCTAACACTAGCAATAGTGTCAAGAATAAGGATCTAACCATCGTTTATTAGTTTGTTAATTTTTTTGAGCATGAAATCATTCACCTTAAACAATTAAAAAAATAATCAATATGTCCTTAATAAGTTATGGTCAAATTTTGAATTTGATTTGGGATGGTATCATTTTGGACAATTTATCCATGTTGGCTATGCATATTTCCTTTTGTTATAAATCATAT
>JASDQU010308244.1:89525-104596 GCA_032191745.1 Picea mariana
ATAGGCATATAAATATAAGCATGCACTCATTATTTCCAGTTGAATCACAAAGCATGAAAGAAACACTTATCAGAACCATAAGGCAGGATGCAACTGATGAGAGGGGTGCTCGTTTCCACCCAACCATGGGCTCAGTCACTCCCAATGGATTTATCACTGGCCACCCCCGAGATTAGGCCACGATGCTTTGAGATTCAATCTCTTAATTCCAGGCTCAACGAAAGATAGGGATGAAGGTTACTCTCATTCTCCCTATGCAGGAATAGACGAGGACAAAAGTTACTCTCATTTTCTTGACTCAGTCTCCATTCCCTATGATCAGAACTCACTTTTCATGTTCCCTCTTTTCCTCGGACCCGAGAGTTTTCGCTCTTGTCTCTGCCTTCTTCGCCTGGTCCCCCCTCTACCCACACCACTCTTCTTTTCCTGCCTTCCTCAGCAAGGTTGTGTGTGGCTCGAGTCCCCAGTCCCTGGTTAGGTCTAGAATCCTTACATATGGGCAGTCTGGCCCATCCCCTCATTAACTCTTGAGGAGGTCTTCCCACCTACCATCATGACTATAATTCATTTTCGATCAGAGGGTTGTTCTAATATTAAGCAATTAAAACCAGCATAGTACTGGTTCGGTGGAGGTTAACGCAACCCTTCTGGGTCCCCTCCACCACCTTTCCATTATAAATCGTGGTCTCTCTTAGCACATCCCCTTCTCAACAATCATGCAACACATTTCCAATATTTATTAAAATAACAAGATTTACATTCATAGGCATTTATACAAAGATCCACCAAATCAAACATTCACACTTTGAGTTTGCCATAGTTCCTGGCCAATAAAGTTATATTTACAGACTGGGGGAAATAGGGTGTTACAATTCCTACCCCCTTAAAGGAAACATCGTCCTCGATGTTCTATCTATCAACATGATAGGTATGTATAGAAGTAAACAAAATCATATATGCTTGTCTCATGGCATCTTCCATTTCCCACGTAGCCTCATCTGGGCCAAAGTGTTTCCATTGCACCTTGACCTGTGCAATGGTTCGGTTCCTGAGCGAGGTTTCCTTCCTATCTAGTATGCATTGGGGTTCTGGTAGGAATTCTCCCTCCAGTTCCACCTGGATCACAGAACAATCAATTATATGATTAGCATCATGTACATATTTCTTCAATAATGAAACATGGAAAACATTATGTGCCTTTACTATGGGAGAAAGTGCTATCCTATAGGCTATCGGTCCCACTCTATCTAAGACTTCAAAGGATCCACAATACTGAGGTGCCAAATTGGCACAGGATCCCATTCTCAGAGAACTCTTCCTGGGTCTAACTCTGATATAGACATGGTCTCCAACTTTGAACTCTCAGGGAGTTCTCTTTCTGTCGGCATAACTTTTCTGTCTGTCCTGAGCAATTTTCATATTTTGCCTTATCTTCACCACTTGTTGTTCCATTTATTTCAGCATGTTGGGTCCGATTGTAATTATGTCCACTGGATTACTCCAACTGATTGGAATCTTGCACTGTTTATCGTAGAGGATTTCAAAAGGGATCATCTTCAAGGATTACTGCTAGCCTTTGTTGTAGGAAAACTCTTCCAATGGTGGGTAGTATTCCCACTTCTTAGGTTGATGCATTACATGCATCCTTATCATTTCCTCTACTATTTGGTTCACTCTTTCTATCTGTCCATCAGTTTGAGGGTGATAAGTTGTGCTGAATAGTAATTTTGTCTCCAGACCGACCATTAGGGATTTCCAAAATTTTGAAGTGAACTTGGTATCTTGATCAGATACAATTGCCTTGGGCATGCCATGCAGTCTAAATATTTCCTTCATGAATATGTTGGCAATATCTATGGCCTTGCAAGTTGATTTGACAGGAATGAAATGAGCAGAATTAATTTGTCCACCACAACCATGATGGCATAATTTTGCTTGGTCGAATTTGGTTATCCGATGATGAAATCCATGGAGATGGTTTCCCATTTCCATTATGGGATCGGTAGGGGTTGCAATAATCCTGTTGTATGTCGGTGTTCTGCCTTAACTTGTTGGCATTGTAGGCACTTAGCTAGATAGTTAGCTATGTCTTTCTTTAACCCAGGCCAATAGAATTGTTTCGTAGTGGTCGTGATCATCTTCTGATATCTTGGGTGACTAGTATATAGTCTCTTATGCAGTTCATCCATTATGAACATCTTCAAGTCGTCACATTTCATAATATACAATTTGTTTTTGTAAGTCAACAACCCTTCCTCAAGCATTTGGTATCCTTCATACTTTATCCCTATAGGCTCTTGTCTTAGCTATGAGGTCACAGTCTTGAAGAATGCATCTGTCTCTTGTGAATTTATAACTCTTTCCCTGACATATGTTTCACAGGTGCTTACTCCTGCTAGATGAATCGTTTTTATACTTCTACTAAGGGCATCGGCCACCCTATTTTCTTTTCCTTTTATGTGTTTGATTTCGAAACCGAATTCACTTAGGAGACCCATCCACCTAGATTTCCTAGCGTTGAGTTTCGGTTGATCAAACAAGTGCCTCATCCCACAATGTTCTGTCATAAGCACAAATCTCCTTCCTAGGAGGTAGTGCCTCCAGATTTTTAAAGCATGTACTATGGAAGCCAACTCTAGGTCATGGGTCACATAATTGATCTCATATTCATTTAATTTCTGGGACGTTTAGGAAACTACACGTCCTTCTTGCATAAGGACTCCTCCGAGTCCTTCCTTGCAGGCATATGTACATACGAGGAAATCATTATCCGGGTCTGCAATCTTTAGCATGGGTGCATGGGTCAGGAGGTATTTCAGTTCCTGAAATCTTTCTTCACATTTTGATGTCCAAATGAATTTGACCCCCTTTTTCTGAAGGGCGGTGATTGGACAGCCAATCTTGGAAAATCCTTTTATGAACCTTCTATAGTATCCGACTAAGCCCATGAAGGATCTGATATCTGATACATCCTTTGGGGTAGGCCATTCCATGATAGATCTGATCTTATCGTGGTCCACTACCACCCCTTCCTTAGAAATGAAATGGCCTAAGTAATGGACTTGCTTTTGAAAGAAGTCGCACTTGCTAAACTTAGCATAGAGTTGATGCTCTCTTAGTACTTGAAGTATGAGTCTAAGATGTTCTTCATGCTCCTCCTTGTTCTTGGAGTATATTAGGATATCATCAATGAAAACCAATACAAATTTGTCCAGAAATTTGTTGAGTACATTATTCATCAAACACATAAAAGTGGTGGGGACATTGGTTAACCCAAATGGCACCACCACGAATTCATAGTGACCATACCTCGTTTTGAAGGTTTTTTTGTCAATATCTTCATCCTTAATCCGGACTTGATGGCATCCAAACCTCAAGTCGATCTTCTAGAAGATGGTAGCACCTCCCAGTTGGTTGAACAAGTAATCGATTATGGGTAAGGGGTATTTGTTCTTTATGGTTGTCTTATTGAGTTTTCTGTAATCTATGCACAGTCGGAGTGTGCCATATTTACTTTTCACACAACAAGACAGGCGCTCCCCACGAAGATACATTGGGTCGGATATATGATTTGTCCATCATCCCCTTTGGTTGTAGCTTGAGCTCAACCAGCTCTGGCATGCTCATCCTATATGGCATTCTAGATGCTGGTACCACTCCTGGTGTAAGATCTATCGAGAAATTGATATCCCTTCTCGAAGGTAGACCTGGTACTTCTTCGAGGAACACGTCCTTGTATTCTCTTAATATGGGGTGGTCATCTAGGTTTGGTTTGTCATCCTCAACGGATTCCAACACCTGCATTGCATATAAGGAACACCCTCTTCTGCAATACTTCTTCATTTGAAGGACCGATATTTGTCTCACTGAGATAGGATTCTGAATCCCTTGGAGGGTCATCTTTCTCCCTTCTTCGTTTACACATTCTAAAGTTTTATGATAACAGTCCACTTTAGTTTTATAAGCAACCAACCAATCCATACCAATCAAAAAGTCATACGATCCCAGGGGAAGTATGTTAAGGGTCACTCGAGTGGGCAATCCACCCATGATGAATTGACAGACTAGTATGGCCTCTGCCACATTTCTTTTGGTCCCAATGGATAAATGCACCAGCCACGGTTTAACATGTCTAATTGGTTGTAGTTTACACTTATCAACAGCCTGAGGGGCCACATAACTCAAATTAGAACCTGGATGGATTAAAATAGAAACTAGATGGTTGGCGATCATGCCTTCGAGCTCCACTACTGAAGCTTGGTGGTCGGCTTGATTATTGTCTAAGGCTACATAGATTTGTGGCATACTCCTAGCCACATATTTGATGGTGGTAGCTTCTTGGATATTGTAGACTCTCTTACTGTTATGTTGTCTGTGTGGGCAGTCCCTCACTTTATTATCTTCTCCACAACCCCATCATTTTAAGGGTTCCTTCTTGAGGTTATAGATCTTTGTTGAGACTGTCTTAAAAGGTTTATTTCCACTTTGAGAGGGGAAATTGTGTTGATATACACTTCTAGCAGGAAGGCTTCCTCTAGAATATTTTCCATAGTTCTTAAATATTGAGGATTTAAACATTTTCTTCTGGAATCCCAAACTACTCTTCTTCTTCCAGTCCCCGTGGGGTCTTGTCTTACTCTCACACTGTTCATAACAATATCTTGCCTTCCGGATAACTTCTTCTAAGGTCTATGGTTCGTCGAACTCAATCCTATCCCGGTAGGTCTGAGGTGACCCACTAATGAACTGCTGCATTTTTTATTTTTCATATTTTATGTAGGGTACATACCTCAGTAGTTCAAGGAATTTATTGACAAATTCATCTATCATGAGTTGCCCTAGCCGGAGCTCATAGAATTCCTTAGTTTTCCCATCCATGTATTTTTCTGACATATACTGCTTCCTGAAGTACTTCTCAAACTGTTTCCATGGCAAGTCCTTCTCATGGACTCCTTTCACATTCCTAAGGTCTTCCCATCATATGGAAGCCTTTCCATTCAGGTTGAAGATGGCTATTCGAGCCTTTAAGTTTTCAAAGTAGTCATGGACTCTGAAATACTTCTTTAAACCAAGTAGCCAAGCTTCCGCCTCTTCTCCCTTCTTAATCTCTCCGTCGAAAGAGGGTGGTTTGGCTTTCTTCAACTCTTCAGGACCATGGGTTTTGGAACACTTCCACTTCTTTTCTTTTCTGTGAGAATGTGAGATGGCCCTGCTACTAGAAGATCCTTCGAAGTTGTCAGCATCCTTTCTAGAGGAGTCTCCCAATGAGTGTCCCTTGCCTCCAGGTTGGACCTTCTTCGCGGTACTTCTCCCAGTGGGGTCACTTATGGAGTCATATTTTCGAGTCTCAGGTGGACTCTGACTTCTCTTCTTGTGTCATCGGTCTGCATGACTGGTTGTGGGTTCATGTTGTAGTTGCCTCTGTATGTTGGATAAGCTCTGTAGCAAGACTGCGTTTATTTATGTTTGTTTCTCTTGATCCTTTATCAATCTCTCGTTGTCATCCTTGAAACTCTATAATTCGTCCCCGAGGCTCCTTACAGTTCTAGCCAGATCTGGAGGGGTTTCCACCGCCCTCCTTTTGTCAGATTCTTCATCTTTATTGTGGGAGCCATCCCCCACTTCATAACACGTCACCATCCTTTAGTCTTGGATTTTTCCTATGGTTCACTAACTGCTCGAGTGTTGACAAAAACACTTATTGTTAGCTAACGGTATATCAGTTTATGAACAATACACGGTTCAATTTATTAAATGTATACACATAGTAGAAAGTTTCACTATTTTCTTTAATAACATTTTAACTAGACTTTTAATAAAGAGGCAAGGTAGGATGTCACTCCTTTAAAAGTACTCCAAATAACGTTTTTTTTTTTTTTTTTAAGCGACTCGTTCGTAAGCCTAAGCAGGCCAAGTGTTATAACCATGCTCTAATACCAATTTGTAACACACCCACTATGGGGCAAAAATAAAAATAAAATTCCTTTTCCTCAATTAGTCGATTTCTCCATTCCCGGTCTCTAATTTTGGTCAATGGAAGTCAGCGAAGGACTTCCAATCCATTTAAAAGGCCCTCTTTCCCTTAAAGCACAGGTTATATGGAACCTGTGGATTTCTCCTTAACACCTTTAAGCTTCAGCATATTTAGGTGCTAGCTCTCCAGGTTAAGCCCATTCCTTCATGTGACCAACCGCCAAATTGAAAGACGCGTCACGATTTCGTGTTTCGCGACTTTGTGTCTCACGAAGTTCACTTGCCCATCCTTCCCTCAAAATGAGTAGATGGCCCAGATCTCTCCTCAATCCAATGGCTCATATCAAATTGTGATTTAGCATTTCACAAGTTCCCATAACTCTTACTTCTGACTTCCTAGGTTGTAGACTCCCGATAAGACTAGATCTACGGTTCACGATCTTCCTTCGATCAACGGCTGCGATCATGTCGCAATTTCACGTTTTGTGACTTTAGGGGTTGGTTCACCTCTATTCTCCCGATTCTTGATTTCCCAATATTTGCGAGCATCAGATCGACGACTCACAACTCCCCATGATCTAACGGCTTAGCTCAAATCACAATTTCACGAATTCTCACAACTCCACCCTTTGACTTCCCTGAGTCGCAAGTCAGCGAAATGTTGATATCTTTCCACGTGTCCTGCGGGATGGACGGTTCTTATGATTTCGAGACTATGGAACCTCGTTCCTCTCATGTACCCTCAAGTCTTATCGTTAGTGCACTTTACCTTGATTGGGTGGCCACGATTCTTTTATGCTTAGACCGAATGGTTGAGATCTATCCTCCTCTGCGTTTATTCCTCGTTGTCTGGACTATGATCTGACAGTCCAGATCTTTCACGATGATCAACCCAACGATCACTGTAGCTCCTCCTCTTGGGCTTTCACTTTCTTCCCTGACTGGGAATATTTATAGATTTTTCAAAGGTCTCGACCTTCAATTTACTTCGTGTGAGCCCCGATGGATGGGTCTCGGCTCCCACTTTCCCTCCTGAGCTTACGAACTTGAAACAAGTTCACCTCTTGGACCTTACCTGCGCTTTGAAAAGGCACATGTCTCTTCCGAGCTTGGTCCACGACCTTCCTTGACCCAATGGTCCAGACCATGTCGCAACTTCGGGTTTCGAGAGTTTAGTCACGCCAACATGCGAATCTCCCGATGCACAAATCCTCGATTTCGCCAATCCGATGGTCGAGGAGGGTCCCAATAGATCCTTAGATCTATGGTCTGAATCATATCGTGAATTCAGGTTTCAGATTTCAAAGAGTTTTTCCCCTTCACGATGATTACCGATATTCATCAAACTTGCGAGGAATTGAAGGAATCGAGACGTTAACGCCTACACTCCTTCTTCAAAACTAACAGTCATGGCAGGCCTTGGATTCTCATTCGTTCATCTTTACCAAAAGGGAATATCCTTTCGGTATTTAAATCTTCGTTATTCTTCCTTAGCTTAATAGACTCCGTCCTCACGGTGTTTGCGGGGTTCTACCCCCCCCGAAATCAGGGAAGTACTCACTCGACTCTAAGATAGTGATGAAATTCTTTGGGGAGAGTATTCTTGAGGAATTAAACTAGAGCATAAGGAACATCAAGAAGATATAAAAGTCCTCAAGGGACGAATGCATACTTTTAACTAAATCATTCAATATAGAAACCAGTTATAGGCGTATAAATATAAACATGCACTCTTTATTTCCAGTTGAAGCAAAAAGCATGAAAGAAACACTTATAATAACCATAATGCGGGATGCGACTTCTGAGAGGGGTGCTCGTTTCCACCCAACCATAGGCTCAGTCACTCCCAATGGATTTATCATTGGTGACCCCCGAGCTTAGGCCCCGATGCTTTGAGATTCAATATCTTACTTCCAGCTCAACGAAAGATATGGACGAAGGTTACTCTCCTTCTCCCTATGCATAAATAGATGAGGATGAAGGTTACTCTCCTTCTCCTGACTCGGTCTCCATTCCCTGTGATCAAAAATCACTTTTCTTGTTCCTTCTTTTCCTTGGACCTGAGATTTTTCACTCTCATCTCTGCCTTCTTCACCTGGTCCCCCCTTTGCCCACACCACGCTTCTTTTCTTGCCGTCCTCAACAAGGTTGTGTGTGGCTTGAGTCCCCAGTCTATGGTCAAGTCTGGAAGCCTTACAGATGGGCGGTCTGCCCAATCCCCTCGTTAACTCTTGAGGAGGTCTTCCCACCTACCATCCTGACTGTAATTCATTTCGGGTCAGAGGGTTGTTTTGATCTTGAGCAATTAAAACTAGCATAGTACTGGTTTGGTGGAGGTTAATGCAACCCTTCCGGGTCCCCTCCACCACCTTTCCATTAGCAATCATGGTCTCTCTTAGCACATCCCCTTCTTAGCAATCATGCAACACGTTTCCATTATTTATTAAAATAACATTATTTACATTCATCAGCCTTTATACAAAGATCCACCAAATCAAACATTCACACTTTGAGTTTTCCATAGTTCATGGCTAATAAATTTATATTTACAGACTAGGGGAAACAGGGTGTTACAGTCAACCCTTTATGAAGCATAGTATTCACGTCAAGGGTGAGCTAAAAGAAGTGATGATTAACCCTTCTTGTAGCACAACATTTGGGTAAAGGGTGAACTGGTGGAATGGATAGGTGATCCTTCCTCGAGCATAGTATTCTCATTGACTCAGAGCCTAAGGAATGAATGGTTGATCCTTCCTTGAGCATAGTATTCTCATTTGGGGAGAGCCCATGGAATTTTTTATCAAACCTTCCTCAAGATTAGTATTCTTGTAGAAGGGGGTCCATGACAAGGGTTGGTTGATCCTCCCTGCAGCATTATATTTTAGTTGAAGGGGAGTTTGGAGAAGGGTTGACTAACCCTTCCTCAAGAATAGTATTCTACTTGAGCGGGATCCCGACGAAGTGTTTTATTATCCTTCCTTTAGCATAGTATTCTCATCCAGGGGTATCCCATGGAAGTGTAGGCCAACCCTTCCTCTAGCATAGTATGCATGTTGTGGGGTATCATAGGAAAAGGTCGATTAATCCTTCCTGAACCATAGTATTTATATCATGGGGTAGCCCAAATAAATGGCATCTAACCCTTCCTCAAGCTTAGTATTTGCATATAAGGGGAGCCTTGTGAAATATTAGTCGATCCTTCCTTAATCTTAGTATTCATGTTGGTGGGATCCAGGGGAAGGATCGACTAACCCATTTTGAAGCATAATATTCCCATCAATCCTTCTTGAAGCATAGTATTTGCATCATGGGGGAGTCAAAGGAGGAGTTTTTTTACCCTTCCTAAAGCATAGTATTCACAATGAGGGGGAACCTAGAGAAGGGTTTGTTGACCTATCCTCAAGATTAGTTTTCACAAAGAGATGGAGCTTGGGGAAATCTTGGTCGACCCTTCCTCGAGCTTATTTTTTGTGTCATCAAGGATCCAAGGGAAGGTTCGACTAACCCTTCCTATCACTTACTTTTCATGTCACTAGGGATCAAGGGGAAGGGTAGATTCACCCTTCCTAGAGGGTAGATCGATCCTTCCTAGAGTACGGTATTTGTGTTTAAATTTCAAAGATTTAGAATGTGGAGTGCAAAAGATAATTACTTCTATAAACAAAAATATATATATACATATGAGATATATGTAAATTCATATGACCATGCTCTTAAATATTTCAAATTAAAACATGAATATATTTTATATCTAAGATTGTTGAATAGTGAATTCAAGAAAAATCCACTATACTTTAGAGAAGTGGCACTTGAAGGAAATTTTCAACAATGCTAATTTTAGACAAGAATCTTATGCATGGATTATTGCATGTATAGGGAGTCTTAGATAGCCAATCATGTATCTTATGCCAAGGATATAACTTTTTGAAGAAGCCTGAAATGTTTTGGATAGAGCCATGCTTATCTTGCATTCAATATTACTAGTTAGGCTAAAGTAAATATTAATTTTGTTAATACTTCCACACTTCTCCCCAATGACTTGGATTTCCCATTCAAGATATTTAAAGTTTTTAACATTGATAGTAGAGTCAAGAATAAGGATTTGGTCATTGCTTGTTAGCCTCTAATTATATGTTTAGCATCAAGTCATTCACAATAAAGAAATCAAAAATAGTTTCAACGTCTCCTTAATAAGTTTTTTTTCAACTTTTGAATTTTATTTTGGATGGAATTACTTTAGAAAATTTAGCAACATCGATGGTGTAGATTTTTTTGTTGCAAATCCCAATGGTTGTTAGAATGAAATCACTAGTTTCAGTCACATCTCATATGAAAGATATTACTTTCCCAAGAATGATAAAATGTTTTGTCTAGGGTTGTGCTTATTTTTCATTCAATATTACTAGTTGGGATAAAGTAAATATTAAATTTGTTAGCATTTGCACATTTCGTTGCAATGACTTGATCTACCCATTCGAGATTTTCAAAGTTCTAACACTAGCAATAGTGTCAAGAATAAGGATCTAACCATTGTTTGTTAGTTTGTTAATTTTTTTTAGCATAAAATCATTCACCTTAAACAATTAAAAAAATAATCAATATGTCCTTAATAAGTTATGGTCAAATTTTGAATTTGATTTGGGATGGTATCATTTTGGACAATTTATCCATGTTGGCTATGCATATTTCCTTTTGTTATAAATCATATCAGTTGTTAGAATGAAACTATTAGTTTCAATCACATTTAAATAGTGTGCCTTTCAATGCACCATGATGTCAATCATAAGACATAAATATCTTGTTTGGCATAAGTATGATGATTTATTGTTAAGTTCTATGATTAACATGATCATATAATAGATGCTCAAATGTGTTATGATATGTGTTGTTAGTTGGATAGATTATTTGTTGAAATGGGCTAAACATGAAATTGGATTCTTACAATTGTTAATGAAATGTTCATTGTTTTGGAATATTTCATTTAATACAATCATTTATTAGATGTTACTTGTTAAAATGTTTATTATATCCACTTAAAATATTCTAGGGTCGAGTGTCGCACAGATCCATCGAATTGAAGTACTATCTATGCCTTAGAATTAATGTTAAAAATCCAAATGAAACTCAAATTTATAAAGAAATGGAATGAGTATGTATATCTCATGCAATGCTTTTCATTTGTTTAATTAGTCACTATTCACAAATTAATGCCCATTCCGTATATCGGTTGCCTTGTTAGAAATACCACATTAATGTATGCAACATCTTCATATTGAAGTTAAAATATAAGAAATTAGTTGAATAGATCTATTACATTGAACGCATTGAACGCTTTTCTTTGATAGGTAAAAAATAGTTTGTTGGAACATACATACAATTTGGAAATTATGGGTCGGATAAACTGGTACTAGCAATGTTTGTATAGGAGGATATCAATTCCTATTTTAAAATTAAGATCTAAACATCTATAATAAATATTTCCTTCTAATTCTTTGTTGCTTCAACATTCTAAACTCCTATATTATGTTGAGATGAATATGATAATCTAACTAATTTGGGCACTTGTAGCCTACATTCACCAAGATGGCATGTGAATATGCCAAGTGAACAATATAGATATGACATCTTAGTTCCTTCAACCTTATCTTAATAAATTGTACCAATAGATATCAAGATCAATTCTAACTCTGTCCAAAAATGTTGGCGATCAATTCTAACTCTGTCCAAAAATGTTGGGGTTTTGGAGACTTCTTTTTATAATGGCTCTTTGATACCTTGAAAAATATTGCATTTAGCACAATACTTGCATTCAACGACTTGATAAATTTGACCAATTTTAATGATAGTTAGTAAAATAGAAACATATATATTATTGTTCTTGCCTTGATGCAATATACATACAAAAGTATATTTGGTCCAATGATCACATCATGTTCAAAGTTAAGAAAAAACCTTCGTTTGGCCATAAGGGTAAACTCACTCTAGTTTCATCGTTCTCTTAGTAAATTGCTTATTGGGTTCAAAATTGTGTCTTATGGGCGTTGAATTATTTTGCTTGGTGTTAATTTCTTAGAAGATAAATGTTTTTTTTTCTAGGTTTTATGGTTTCATGTAATTTCTACCATAAAAGTTGATTTTTTATGTCTCTACATGATTTACAGTTTTATATTAAGAGTACAATGTTTAATGTTTGGTTTTCATTGTTGCATATTCAAAGAAATTCCAATTGCATAGAAACTTCTTGGTCATACATATTCATTGTTGATATATCTTAAAGAGAGCGTGGACTCTAAGAAAATAACTACAACAAACTTTGTGATGGGGGTATTGAGAGGCTTTGACATGAACATTATTAGGCTTGGAGCTAAAGAAGACGACTATGGAACCCAAAAAAAAGTGCCAAAAAATTGTTGGGATGCTCTTAGAGTGAATGCTACTCATATATTTAGGGATATGGATTATGGGTGTTGTACAATGTATGGCACTTTACCTCTTTTAGTTATGGTGACAATTTGATGAATGCATATGTACTTTCAATTTCCTATAGCATGTAACGAAACCTCTTTGTTTGAATGGACCAGCATCAGATTCTTTGAAATTAAAGTGAATAGTAGACAAAGAAAATCAAATTATACATGGAAGGATCTACTATTGGAGAAATATTTTCCTCCCATAAGTATCTTTACTCCCTAGATTTGGAAGTTTCTTAATCAATTTAGCATATTCAAGTCATTTAAAATATGGGAGTTGTAATTCTCTTCAATGGATGACCAAGCACTCATAACCAATGATGTAATTGAGGATCATAGCATGGAAATAAAAGTCAAAAGTCAAAAGTCTCTATCATAGATTACTAGAAAAAAAGCTTCTTTTTTAGGGCTTATCATTTTCTCTCATTGTTGAGAACCTTATTAAATATTGTTTTTGGTCAAGGATGGTTGTGATAAAATAATAATCAATAAAAATGGTAAACATTGGACTAGTATGGACGGTAGATCTCGCCCTAAAACTCATATTTTTTGTTTCCATTACTTATAAGAAATATATTGAAGAATGGAAACTTTGAATGCTTATGATGTTACTAGATGATAAGCATAGTGATTCATTTTTAACTTTTGTGTTTTTATTGATAAATTGTTTTTATACTGGGCCATGATTATTGAACTTATGTTTATTGAAGCCGTACTATGTTTATATTATGCAAGCTCCCAAGGTTTCTCCAACCATTGAATATAGGTCAAGAGGCATAAATGATATGTAGTTATATTCTACATTGATTATTCTAAGTGGAAGGTAAAACCATCCCTACAAAATTCAAACAATTTTTATATTCAACAATGGAATAAGTAGATTAATTTAGAATACTTGTCTATCTCTCATGTATTTTGGGGTACGATAGTAGCCACATATTTTTAAATGGTGATGAGGGGTGATTTCAAGAACTAGTCTATGAAAAGATTATTCTCCAAGTCAAATTTACAAAGGCTCATCCTATGCCACCACTCATGGATATGGTTAGTGATGTGAGTGGAGGTGGTTTAATGGCATGTATTGAAGATCTCAACTCTAGCATCTCATTGAATTGCTAATTGGAAAATGCCATAATATTGTGGCTATAGTATCAAATATTTTATATGTACTAGCAAAATTATCAACATACCATTTGGCAACACTCCTAGTGTGTGTTGGAATAATGTAGGCTTGATGAAATCTTTTGTTATGTTATTAGAGAAACACCATAGATGGAAGGTAATCATTTAATTTTAAGGTTCCTCTCCTCATCATCCTTAGAACTTAGGAATATATGATAGAAAATTGGTAGGCATGGTTAGTCAAGTTGGTTCATAAATAATGGGGTCATTGACAAGAAGTGAAGTCCAAAAGGTTCAAGCTATCCATAAATTGAAAGACCTTGGGAACAAGGTTCTTTCCAAGAGGAGTGCATGGTGGAAGAGGGGGGATGGTTTAGGTTTTCATGACCCATACAATCTTAGAGAAGTGGGGGTGCACCTAGATGATCAGATAGATGGAGGTGGGAGACAATAGATCTAAAGAGAATGCCTGGGATGAGAAGGGATTGCAATAGTGTCATTGGTCTCAGATCTTTGGGGACAATTTCAATCAACTAAGTTTTTGGTGAAGGAATATGTCTCCAAAATGATCTGTCCAAAGGAACAATGGTGGTATTAATGTGAATAATACAGTTTCCAAGTGTGTTTCCAATGGTGGAAAAAGTGGTTTCGATGATAAGTTTTCATAATGAAAAAAAGTAAAAGGAACACTCCTAAGATTCTAACAAGGATCAAAAAATCCACATTGGTTGAGGGGGACTTCTAAATGTCTCAAACAACTATGATGAAATCCACCATGTAAAGCAAGTCAAGATATGAATGAGAAATTCTAGCATATTCTAGCATGATATGCCCAAAGTGAAGAAATCCAAGGGGGGTCTCACTATTTATCTTAGGTGCCCTTGCAATCCCACAAGAAAGCCACACAATGATAAACCTATGGTTGGCCACTAGGATGCATCTTCCCATGTTATGGACAAGGGGTTACTAACCTCCTAGATTAGGCAACACATAGATTTTAATGAGTTTGGAGAGTCATTGAAATCCATGTGTCCAACCTAAGAATTAGCACCAAAAATATAGTCTACCCATTGTATTGTTAAAGCACACTTGCTAGATAGGACTTTCAATCTTCCTATGACAACTTATAAGGTTCAAATTTTCACAACCTTGGATTATTATTTTATTTTGTACCTCTAAGGACATACTCTAATCTAATTGTTGGTGTTGTTCAATGAGATTGAGTAGCCTCGTATTCAAAACACACTCTCACAAGTTGATGCCAATGTATGGGTCATAAGATAGTGATTTCCTCAAGGAACTAGGATTATAAATATATTAAGGGTAACTTGTAAATGTTACATGCTTATGTTATCAATTGTGTATGCAAAGAGTGATGTGAGGTTGTAGAACTTTGAAAGATAGCTTGAAAAAAATGTTGGAAATGTCTTAGAAAAAAATGTTCATCTTTTATCAATTCCAATTTCTTTGAATATGGTGAAATCAAGTAAATAAATAGCACATAAA
>JASDQU010308244.1:109959-132183 GCA_032191745.1 Picea mariana
ACCACAATATTTGTCACTGTCAACCTGTCACTTTCACTGTCACTGTCACTGTCTCATCAACATGTCACTGTCATTGATGCTCAATCATCAATGAAACCAGATCCACAATCACCAAGAACACCTCTCAATCAAATGTTCAACATCACCAACACATGCCTCTACCAAGGATGTACCAAGATCACCAATATACAATCATGAGATGGCATGTGTCTCAACCATGTACCATAACATGTACTAAACATGTACCAATCATGTACCAAACTTGTACTAAATCATGTACCAAACTTGTACCATATCATGTATCAACCATGTACATTAACATATCTACGATACCATGTATCAACCATGTACATAAACCTATACCATACCATGTACCATATCATGTACATCAACCATGTATCAAACATGTACCATCTCATGCATCAACCATATACTATATCACTCATGATATGTCTCAATCATGCCATACACCATGTACCATAAGATGTCATCAATGAAGTGCCAAGATAGCCAAGATACCAAGATATCAATATAGCCAATATATGCTTCTAATCAATGTACCATAACATCCAATGCATGTACCTCAAACATGTACCATAGAATATGTCTCACACCATGCACCAATTATGTCCCTCAAGCATATACCAATGCTTCAACAAGATACTAAAGGCATGACCATCACATTATCAACATGTAACCAAGATATACCTCAAACCATTTTCCTCAAGTATGTGCCAACAACCATAAACCATGTGCCAAGAGATACCATCAAAGATGTGCCATATCACTCATATACCATATATGCCAAGTATCCAAGATGTGCCTCTAACAATGTATCATACCATCACCAAGGTGTACCATGCACAATCACTACCATGACATGCCTCAAGCATGTACCATAACAACATAAGAATAACTCTTAAAACTAACACATAAGCATACCTATGATCTTGTAGACACCATGTTGTAGATGAGTAAGCCAACCTAGGCATCAACAACTTGGTACAAGAATCACTTCACAACCTTTCACAAGCTTTTCACAGATCTGCGACTTTCTCCTCTACTATTCGCGAATATACATGCTTTGCACCACTATGGCCCACGTATAGTCGCGCCTTGCTGACCTGTAACCCACAGATAACCTAATAAACTAGGGTTGTCACTTTTTCTACAACTCTGAGACTCTCATCGTTGACCTTCCTTCACAACCTCATATTCACCAATAGACCAAAAGTTCTTCACAAGATAGATAATCAATAGAGTTGTGTGTGAATGTGCTTATGAGAGACTCCTTGAGGTGTATTTATACTTTTGATAAGTAACCTATTTCCTTACTTTAGGGGTTTCTTGATACAACCACTTAACCCTTTCATTAATTGACTTGTAACCAACTAGGGCTTCTTAACCATTATTTGGGGCTTCCAACTTCACAAGGCCATAACTCATCAACCGTGAGGAACCACATGGCATTCCACCTATCACCAAAAACAACATAATGAGGACTATCCATCCATGAGTGTGTTACCTACATTTACACTGTACTTCATGACCTTTTTCCTTTATCAACTTGGGGTTCCATAATCATACCTTTCGGGCTACCAAACTTCTTCAAGAGTTGACATCAATGACAACCAATATTTCAACAGTCTCCCCCTTTTCCAGTAATGGCAACAACGATGGCATGGTAACATGAATTCTCCTATTCATGCTCCCCCTGTGACCATCGCTCCCCCTATCTCCATGCATATGTTCTTTCTCTCTATTTCCATGCCTTTATTATTTATCTCCCCCTTTGATATCAATGGCAAATGGTAATTATCATTGTGGATGATCCCCATGTATACAAGCCTATGCTTTCTCTTCATGGTGCTTCCCTGTGTAAATCTACGACATATGTGAAAAGCATTCAAAATATTATTTACTTGTATTATTCATGTCTTTTTCTTTTCTCCCCATATCTTACTGTGCCCGATGTCGTGTAGATCATTGTGGGGCAGAAACTACTCGAAGTTTCTATTGAAGATACTCAAAGGCCTCCCTCAAAAGAGGTTTGGTGAAGATATCTACAATTTGCTCTTTTTTCCCAATGTACTCTAACTTGATATTCTTCTTTGTAACCTGTTCCCATAGAAAGTGTTTCATCTTGGAATGCATTACTGGATTCCTAGAGATACTTATAGCACTGGTGTTATCACAAAGTATCAGAATAGGCTCGTCATATTCCATCTGTATATCCTGCAAGGTTTGCTTCATCCAGAGAACTTGAGTGCAACATGTTGTTGCTGCAATATACTCTGCTTCTGTTGTGGACAAAGATATTGATGATTGTTTCTTGCTAAACCATGATACTAGACAATCACCTAAGTATAAAATTGATTCACTTTTACTTCTTCTATCAACAATGCTACCTACCCAATCTGCATTTGTGTAGGTGACCAAAGATAGTTCATTCCCTTTTGGATACCATAGTCCAAAATCTTATGTTGCTTTGAGATATCTAAATATTCGCTTTACTTCCATAACATGTGTTTATTTTGGTGTTGCTTGAAATATTTCAACCTATCCAACTTTTTGCATAACATCTGGTCTTGACGTTGTCACATAGAGTAAGTTGTCAATCATCTATCTGTAGAGTCTTTGATATGCATCCTTAGATTTATCATCCTTTCTCAACTTGCAACTAGTCTGCATAGGATTACTTACAGGTTTGAAATATTTCATTCTGAACTTCTTTATCATCTCTCTGATGTACTTAGTCTAGGAAATGAAAATACATTTATCATGCTGACATATCTGTAATCCCAAAAATAAATTCAACTCATCGAGCAAAGACATTTCGAACTCATTCTACATGTATTTGGAAAACTTCTGACTCATCCTATCATCATCGCTCCCAAATATAATATCATCTACATAAACTTCAATTATCAATATATTGTCTCGATCCACTTTTATGTAGATATTGTTGTCTTCATTTCCCTTCCTGAATCCTTGTTACTGTAAATACATGTCTAATCGTGAATACCATGCTTTGGGGGTCTACTTGAGTCCATACAATGCTTTATTCAACCTGCAAACATAATCTTCCTTTTATGATAGTAGAAACCCTTCAGGCTATTCGATAGAGACTTCTTCTAATTCTCCATTTAGAAAGGTCGATTTTACATCCATCTGATACACCTTGATTCTTTTGGAACATGCATAGGCTAAGATCAATTTGATTGCTTCCATCTTGGAAACTGGAGCAAAGGTCTCTTCAAAATCTATACCTTCAATTCGAGTATATCCTTTGCATACTAACCTTGCTTTGTTTTTGGTTACCTGTCCATCCTTGTTCAATTTGTTTTTGAAAACCCACTTTGTACCAATCACGTTCTTGTTCTTTAGCCTTGGAAATAGTTCCCATGTGTCATTCTTCTTTATCTGATCCAAATATTCACCCTTATCCTTGATTTAGTTTTCATCATTGTTGGCTTCTTCAAAACTACTTGGTTCAACTACGGATAACAATGCCAAATGTCTTTGTTCCGGTGAACGCATTCTTCTTCAGGTTTCAACTCCTACATCTTTATTCCTAATAATCTTTTATGGTGGATGATTTTTTTGCACTCGTTGACTAGGTGTCTTGGAAGGTATATGTTTCTCATCTTCCTCTTGCTCTACTTCTGGATGCTCTTTTTCTTCTTCTACTACTACTACTACTTCTTCTTCTTCTTTTAGACCTTCTTTGTCATCCTTCTCTTCTGAATTTTTGCTTCCTTCTTCGTTCTTTTGTTCATTTGTTTCATCAATTGTTAGATTGATGATTTCCACTATTCTGTTGAGTCTTGGACTAAATCATTTATATGATTTTCTTTTTCTTGAATACCCAACATGTATGCCCTTATCAACTCGAAAGTCAAATTTTCAAATTCTTCCATCTTCTCTTTTGATATAGCATTTCCTTCCAAACACTCTGAAATTCTTCACATTTTTCGATCTTCCTTTTCATAAATCATAGGGAGTCTTATCATTGTTACTTTTGAGCATTCCTCTGTTCAGGATATGAACTATTGTATGTACTTCTTGTTCCCAAAATATGTCACCCAACTTGGAATATTTTAACATGGTTCTAGCCATTTCCTATACTGTTTTGTTCTTCCTTTCAACAACTCCATTTTGTTGAGGTTTCCTGGCTACTGAGAACTATATTTTTATTCCATGTTCACCACATAAATCCATGAATTCCTTTGATGTAAACTCTCATCCATTGCCTGATCTCAAACACTTGATTTTCAAATCCATATTGGTTTCAACCATCTCTTTGTATATATTGAAGTGTTTGAATTCCTCTGACTTCTTCCTAAGAAATAAAACCGCATTCATTCTTGTGTAGTCATCAACAGTAGCATAAAGTATTGTTATCCATTTAATACATTCATTCTTGTCGGTCCACATAGGTCAATGTGTACAATCTCCAATGGTTTTGTCATGGAGTACTCTTTTGATATGCATCCTTAGATTTATCATCCTTGCTCAACTTGCAACTAGTCTGCATAAGAGCACTTACAGGTTTGAAATCTTCCATTCCAAACTTCTTTAGCATCTCTCTGATGTACTTAGTCTGGGAGATGAAAACACCTTTATCACGCTGACATATCTGTAATCCCAAAAAGAAAGATAACTCACCAAACAAAGACATTTCAAACTCATTATGCATGTCTTTGGAAAACTTCTGACTCATCGTGTCATCATCGCTCCCAAAGATAATATCATCTACATAAACTTTAATTATCAATATATTGTCTTGATCCATGTTTATATAAAGATTGTTGTCTACATTTCCTTCCTAAATCCTTGTTGCTCTAGATACCTATATAGTCTTGAATACCATGCTCCGAGGGCCTTCTTGAGTCCATACAATGCTTTCTTCAACCTGCAAACATAATCTTCATTTTCTAATATTAGAAACCCTTCAGGATGTTCAATGTAGACTTCTCCTTCTAATTCTCCATTTAGAAAGGTTGATTTTACATCCATCTGATACACCTTGATTCTTTTGGAACATGCATAGGCTAAGATCAATTTGATTGCTTCCATCATGGCAATTGGACCAAAGGTCTCTTCAAAATATATACCTTCAATCTGAGTATATCCTTTGCATACTAACCTTGATTTGGTTATGGTTACTTGTCCATCCTCGTTCAAGTTGTTTCTAAAAACCCACTTTGTACCAATCATGTTCTTGTTCTTCGGCCTTGGAACCGGTTCCCATGTGTCATTCTTCTCTATCTAATCCAATTATTCATCCATATCCTTGATCCGGTGTTCATCGTTGTTGGCTTCTTCAAAATTTCTTGGTTCAACTGTGGATAATAGTGCTAGATGTCTTTGTTCTGGTGAACGTATTTTTCTTTGGGTTTCAACTCCTATATATTTATTCCCAATAATATGTTCTGGTGGATGATTTTTCTGACTTGTTAGCTAGGTGTCTTCAGAGGTATATGCTACTCATCTTCCTCTTTCTTTGCTTCTGGTTGCTCTTCTTCTTCTTCTTCTTCTTCTTCTACTTCTTCTTCTTTTAGACCATCTTCATCATCCTGCTCTTCCAAATCTTTGCTTCCTTCTTCGGTAGATTCCGTTCATTTGTTTCATCAATTGTTACATTGATGATTTCCACTATTTTGTTGAGTCTTGGACTAAATCATTTATATGCTTTGATTTTTCTTGAATACCCAACCAGTATGCCCTTATCAACTCGGGAGTAAAATTTTCCAATTCTGCCATCTTCTCTTTTGATATAGCATTTGCTGCCAAACACTATCAAATGCTTCACATTTTTCGATCTTCATTCCCATAACTCATAGGGATTCTTATCACTGTTACTTCTAAGCATTCCTCTGTTCAGGATATGAATTTTTGTATGTATTGTTTGTGCCCAAAAGATGTCACCCAAATTGGAATACTTCAACATGGTTCTAGCCATTTCCCGTACTATTTTGTTCTTCCTTTCAACAATTCCATTTTGCAGAGGTGTTCTGGCTGCTGAGAACTGTCTTTTTATTCCATGTTCGCCACAGAAATCCATTAATTCCTTTGATGTAAACTCTCCTCCATTGTCTGATCTCAAACACTTGATTTTCAAATCCATCTCGGTTTCAACCATCTCTTTGTATATATTGAAGTGTTCGAATGCCTTTGACTTCTTCTTAAGAAAGAAAATTGTAGTCATTCTTATGTAGTCATCAACCAGTAGCATAAAGTATTGTTCCTCATTTAATCCCTTCGTTCTTGTCGGTCCACATAGGTCAGTGTATACAATCTTCAATGGTTTTTTTGTGGAATACTTTTTTGATCTGCATCCTTAGATTATCATCCTTGCTCAACTTGCAACTGGTCTTCATAGGAGTACTTACGGGTCTGCAATCTTCCATTCCAAACTTCTTTAGCAACTCTATGATGTACTTAGTCTGGGAGATGAAAATATGTTTATCACGCTAACATATCTGTAATCCAAAAAATAAAGTCAACTCACCGAGCAAAGACATTTTGAACTCATTCTGCATGTCTTTGGCAAACTTCTGACTCATTGTGTCATCATTGCTCCCAAAGATAATATCATCTACATAAACTTCAATTATCAATATATTATCTCAATCCACTTTTATGTAGATATTGTTGTATGCATTTCCCTTCATGAATCCTTGTTGTTGTAGATACCATCCAATATTGAATACCATCCTCTGGGACCTACTTGAGTCCACAATGTCTTCTTCAACCTGCAAACATAATCTTTCTTTTCTAATAAATATAATCTTTCTTTTCTAATATTAGAAACCCTTCAGGTTGTTCGATGTAGAGTTCTTGTTCTAATTCTCCATTTATAAAGGATGATTTTACATCCATTTGATACACCTTGATTCTTTTGGAACATGCATAGGCTAAGATCAATCTGATTTCTTCCATCCTGGCAACTGGAGAAAAGGTCTCTTCAAAATCTATACCTTCAATCTAAGTATATCCTTTGCATACTTACCTTGCTTTGTTTCTGGTTACCTGCCCATCCTCGTTCAGTTTGTTTCTGAAAACTCACTTTGTACCAATCATGTTCTTGTTCTTTAGCCTTGGAACCAATTTCCATGTGTCATTCTTCTCTATCTGGTCTAATTCTTCATCCATAGCCTTGATCTAGTGTTCATCATTCATGGCTTCTTCAAAACTGATTGGTTCAACTGCGAATAAAAGTGTTATATGTCTTTGTTCCAATGAACGTATTCTTCTTTAGGTTTCAACTCCTGCATATTTATTCCCAATAATTTGTTCTAGTGGATGATTTTTCTTCACTCATCGACTAGGTGTCTTAGGAGGTATATGTTTTTCATCTTCGTCTTGTTCTTCTTATGGATTCTCTTCTTCTTCTACTACTTCTTCTTCTTTTATAACTTCTTCGTCATCCCACTCTTCTGAATATTTGCTTCCTTCTTCGGTCTTTCATTCATTTGTTTCGTCAATTGTTACATTGATGCTTTATAGTATTTTGTTGAGTCTTGGACTAAAGCATTTATATTCTTTTATTTTTCTTGAATACGCAACCCATATGCCCTTATCAACTTGGGATTCAAATTTTCCAATTCTTCCATCTTCTCTTTTGATATAGGATTTTCTCCCAAACACTCTGAAATGCTTCACATTTGTCAATCTTCCTTTCCATAACTCATAGGGAGTCTTATCACTACTACTTCTGATCATTCCTCTATTCGGGATATGAACTGTTGTATGTATTGCTTGTGCCCAAAATATTTCACCCAACTTGGAATCTTTCAGCGTGGTTCTCGCTATTTTCTGTACTATTTTGTTCTTCCTTTCGACAACTCCATTTTCCTTAAGTGTTCTGGCTACTGAGAACTGTATTTTTATTCCATGTTCACCACAGAAATCCATGAATTCCGTTGATGTAAACTCTCCTCCATTGTCTAATCTCAAACACCTTATTTTCAAATCCATCTCAGTTTCAACCATCTCTTTGTATATCTTGTAGTGTTTGAATGCCTCTGACTTCTTCCTGAGAAATCAAACTGCAGTCATTCTTGTGTAGTCATCAACTAGTAGCATAAAGTATTGTTCACCATTTAATCCCTTCATTCTTGTCATTCCAAATAGTTAAGTGTGTACAATCTCCAATGGTTTTGTCGTGGAGTACTCTTTTGATTTGAACTTGGTCCTTGGTTTATTTTCATTGTAGACAATGTTCACATAGAGTATTGGTTGGCTTTGAAATCTCAGGCATTTCTTTCACTACTTCCTTTCTACTTATTTTGACAAGGTTATCAAAGTTCAAGTGACCCATTCTTCTGTGCCAGATCCAAATTTCATTTTCCTTTCGTAAGAAACATCTTCTCTTTCCAATTTCATTCAGGACATATATGTTGTTTTCGGTTATTGTAGTTGTAGCCACCAACTTTCCTGATCCTTCTTTTCTTATCTCACATTTTTCTAAGTCAAACAAAATTTTGTGTCCTTGATCACACGTTTGACTTACACTTAGTAGATTGTGCTTCATATCTTCGACCAGTAGAACATTTTCTACCTTGGCATTTTTTCTTCCAAGCTTGATTGTGCCTCTACCTATAATTTTGGTTGATTTATCATTTCCAAATGAAACGGAACCATCTCATTCCTTTTTCAGGGTCAAAAATGTGTTCTTGTCATGTTTCATATGCTTCAAACAATCGTTGTCAAGATACCACCCACTTTTCTTGTATTGTGCTTGTAGAGCAAGCAAGCATTATTTAGTGTTGATTTGATCTTGCTTCCTTCTCCATACCATTTGTGGTTCTTGTTTATGACTTTTGATATTCTCCTTTGGTTCCCTTGGAGGAACAATCGATCTCCAATCTGTGGCCATGTGTCCAAAATTGTTGCACTTATAGCTCTACTTCATTACTTAGTGAACCAAAATTGTTGTGATTTTTGTTTTGTGCTTCATGTGACTGGGATAACTGTTGTTCTAATAACCTTCATAGTTTCATTTTTTCTTGGCATAAGCTCTACAGTTTGTAGATTTGTGTCCAAAATTGTTACAAGAATAACATAAACCAATAAAAATAGTTTGATACCTGGATGTAGGGGATCTTCTGAACGATGTTTCTCTTCTGAAGTCTTCTTCTTCTTGAGATGTTGTTGATTGTTGATTATGTATTCCGAATCTTCTAGGTGGTCCATTTCCTCTGTGATTTTCTTCTTGAGTCTTCTTGTATTCCTCTTTCTTGACGATTTCTGCGTAGTTTCCTTGTTCTGCTTCATGTTATGTCGTCTTGGAGCTTGAACTTTTCTCAATCTCCATCTGGTTGTTTCCTAGCCCAGGCCTATCATAGTATGGCCTTTGACTGTTAATGATTTCATCCAATATTTTGGTGTTATTCTGCTACATATCTTTCTTTTGAAGATATTTTCTTAGAGTGACTATTTCTACTTCCAAGCTTTCAATCATCTTTTTCTTTTTTTCTAACTGACTTCTTATTGTTTCTTCAATCCTTTTGTCTTCTTCTACCTGGATTTTTAACTTCCTGATTATTTGCTCGACTTATTTTGAATTGGAATTATGAGATCCTTCTTTCATCTTTAATTCTGCCTCGAGTGACTTGTTTTTATTTATTTCTTTCCTTAGTTCTTCTAAGGAATGGATTAATTATGCTCCGATATCAACTTCACCTTCTTCTTTGGAATGTTCTTCATTATCTTCTACTACCATGAAGAGTACTCTTTTTGAATCACTATCACTATCATCATTCTTGTCTGATGAGGAGTTGTCTTCCTTTGAGTAGAAACTTTTCTTGAAGAATTTCATTTTTTTTGTTCTCTTGTCTCCTTTTTTATTTTTATTTTTCTTCTTGGGATATTCTTCTTCATCACTACCTTTATTCTTAGCATAAGGAAATTTAGAAGCAAAATGGCCAATACCATCACAATTAAAACATTTCAATGGAAGCATATTGTTGTACTTGTTGGTTCCTCTTTTCAACTTTCTTACGAAGTTTGCCACGTCTTCATCTTCCTCTGAATCATCGTTGTAGCTACAATTTGGTTTTGACTTTTGCTTATTGTTATTCTTTGTCTTCTTGGATGCCTTGACTGTTGCTTCCTTCGTCACTGAGTTCTCTTTTTCTATCCTTATTTCATAAGCTATGAATATTCCATGTAGCTCATCCATGCTCAAATTGTTAAGATGTGTTCTCTCTTCCAAGGCTGATATCTTAAGATCAAATCTCATGGGAAGAGATCTTAGAACCTTTTGAATGACCATTAATTCATCAACTTCTTCTCTCAGTCCTTTAACAGTGTTCATTATTTCGTCAACTCGCATAAAGTAGGTTGCAATGTCTTCATCTTCCTTCATCTTCAATTGCTCAAACTTAGCTCTAATGATTTGAAGCTTAGCTCCTTTGACTTTGGCATCTCCTTCGTAAATATTTTGAAGTTTATCCCAAAGATCCTTTGTAGTGTTGCAATGCATAACCTTAACAAATATTGAATCATCCAGATTGCTCAAAATGGTTCCTTTAGCCTTTGAATTGTTTTCGTTGAGTTTCATTCCATCTTTTTCAGTTGGGGGAGTGGTTGGTGTTGTATATCTGTCTGCTACTGACTTCCAAACATCAAATCCTTGTGCTTGCAAAAATGTTTTCTTCCTTTTGTTCCAGAAGTCATAATTCTGACCATCAAACCTTGGTGCTCCAATCTTAGTGTATTCCATGATCTCCTTCCAGTGGTTAAATTGTTTCTTGAAGGACCTGCTATGATTCCAATTGTTGGAATATTGAGAGGGGGTGTGAATCAGTATGAGAACTTAATACCACTTTTAACAACAATATGTATTATTCAACTTTATCAACAATATTGAATAGTTTATCAATAGAATTCAACATATCATCAACAATACAAATCAACAGTGCATAATAAACAACCACATGAACACAGTACACCAGAATTTAGGTGGAAACCCAAATGGGAGAAAACCACAGAATGGTTTTCTTATATGTCAAAGAATACATTCATTGGAAGCACCAAGTTCCCAATTATCTAGCTACAACTGGAAGGAGACTCCAACCCCCTATTTATAGGATCCAACCTGAAGTAATCTACAACTCCTTGAGTTCTCCAACTACAAATGGAAGGAGGCTCCAACCTGAAGGAAGCTCCAACTCCCTGATTTCTACAGCATCAACTGGAAGGATGCTACAACCCCCTTTCCTTACCCCATCCTACCACCCTGATATATAAATGTAGACCAAACTATCACTACCATAATAACTTCCATTGTCAACCCGTCAGTGTCACTATCATTGTCTCATCAACCTGTCACTGACGTTGATGTTCAATCATCAACGAAACCAGATCCATGATCACCAAGAACACCTCTCAATCAGATGCTCAACATCACCAACACATGCCTCTACCAAGAATGTACCAAGATCAACAACATATAATCACAAGATGTGTGTCTCATCCATGTACCATAACTTGTACCATACCATGTACCAAACCTATACCAAATCATGTATCAACCATGTACATTAACATTTGTACCATACCATGTATCAACCATGTACATCAGCCTGTATGATACCATATACATCAATATATACCATACCATGTACATCAACCATGTATCATATCATGTACATCAACCATGTATCAAACCTATACCATCTCATGCATCAACCATATACCATATCACTAATGATAGGTCTCAATCATGCCATACACCATGTACCATAAGATATCATCAATGAAGTGCTAAGATAACCAAGATACCAAGATACCAATATAACCAAGATCTGCTTCTAATCAATGTACCATAACATCCAATGCATGTACCTCAAACATGTACCATAGAATATGTCTCACACCATGCACCAAATATGTACCTCAATCATATACCAATGCTTCAACAAGATACCAAAGGCATGACCATCACATTATCAACCTGTAACCAAGATATATCTCAAACCATGTGCCTCAAGTATGTGCCAACAACCATAAATCATGTACCAAGAGATACCATCAAACATGTGCCATATCACTCATATACCATATATGCCAAGTATCCAAGATGTGCCTCTAACAATGTATCATACCATCACCAAGGTGTACCATGCACAATCACTACCATGACATGCCTCAAGCATGTACCATAACAACATAAGCATAAGTCTTAAAACTAACACATAAGCATACCCTTGATCCTGTAGACACCATGTTGTAGATGAGTAAACCAACTTGGGCATAAACAACATGGTACAAGAATCACTTCACAACCTTTCACAAGATTTTCACAGATCTGCGACTTGGTCCTCTACTACCCGTGGATATACGCTCTTTGCACCACTATGGCTCGCGTACATCCATGCCCTAGTGACCTATAACCCGTGGATAACCTCAGAAACTAGGGTTGTCACTTTTTTTGCGACTCTCAAACTTTCACCGCCGACCTTCCTTCACAACCTCAGATTTGTCAATAGACCAAAAGTTCTTCACAAGATAGATAATCAATAGAGTTGTGTGTGAATGTGCTTATGAGAGACTCCTTAAGGTGTATTTATACTTTTTGTAAGTAACCTCTTTCCTTATTTTAGGGGTTTCTTGTTACAACCACTTAACCCTTTCATTAATTGACTTGTAACCAACTAGGGCTTCTTAACCATTCTTTGGGACTTCCAACTTCACAATGCCATGACTCCTCAACCTTGAGGAACCATGTGGTGTGCCACCTATCACCATAAATGACATGATGAGGACTATCCATCCATGAGTGTGTATTTTCATTTACATTGTCCTTCATGACCTTTTTCCTTGATCAACTCGGGGTTCCATAATCATACCTTTGGGGCTACCAAATTTCTTCAAGGGTTGACATCACTGAAAACCATTATTTCAACAATGAAAACCTAAAAAATCAATTTTTGAGACAATTGTGCAATCTAAAACTAGAAATAGAGCATGTTGGCCCTTGACCAAGTTTTGAGGGATCTGGTCAAGTTTGACCTATTTTTGGACTTCGACAGCCTGTCGAAGGAGGAGCGCAAGACGAAGCGGAGATCACAGATCTCGGCTCCTTTTTTGGGTCCTTTTTGGGATTTGGGACTATGTAATGGGTATGGGATGTTAGCCTGTGGGTTTACCCATGTTTAGGCCTATTTTGTATGTATGAATAGAAGGCTAGGAAATGTAAGAAGTAGTTGAGTAGTGCGCAAGTGTTTTGCAAGTTGGCTAAGTGTTAAGAGTTGGATCTATGTGATAAAGAAGTGTAAGGATTTGTGCATACTGTGTGAGACTTGTAGAGCTAAGTGCAAGTTATTGTAAGAGGTTGTGAAGTGCTTTGTGCTATAATGCAAGGAAGGAGGATCTAGCGAGGTGCGCAGATCTCCTGTCCTAGGCGAAGTAGGGTTTTGAGGCTCTGTGCTTGTAACCGATTGACTGAAGACAATAAAGAAGAAGAGTTGGTGGATGTATCCCCATGGTGGGGGTGAACCACGTAAACACTATGTTGTTTTGCTTTGTGCTTGTCTTGATGTGTTTATAACTTCTCTTGCTAAGTGCTTTGATAGAGATAGACAAATTTGTTGATGCTTTGTGCTAATGATGTGTAAGAATGTTAGATCTGACCTATATGAAGATGTTTAGTGCTTGATCTACTAGATATAACCTGCATGTTTATGATAAAGTGCTTAAATACATCAGATCTGAGTGAATGATGCTATGCTTTATTCTATATGCGCAGTAGTTATTGGTTGAATATTGATGAATTGTTGATGCTAAAAGTGATTTGTTAAGTATTATAATCACATATATGTGTCCCAACTAAGGTTGCAGACACTTGAGTCCTGCAACCACCCCTGCCTCTACTTCGAGTGAGACTTCATCTGCTTTGCAGGTGTTGCCGAAAGGGTCGGTAGTTAGGGTTTTTTTGGTACGTTGTTGTAGCATTGAACCCTGGTTCTGCCCCTGTGCCAACAAATGGTTCCATTGTCAGGACCTGAAACTGTGATTGTTGGGAACTGAAGTAAAGAAAAGAGAAGTTTTGTATGTAGATCTACTGCTGAAGTGCGCAGTATCGGACCTGAAACTGTGATTGTTGGGAACTGAGAAAGAAGAATCTTTGTGCAAAGATCCAACCTAAAATTGTGAAATCTCTGTGTGTACATCTATTGCTCTGGTGCGCAATACTCTACTTAGTTTGAAAAGATCTATGTTAAGGAAAATAAGTTTGATCTGAAGAAAAGAGGTGAGATCTAAAAGCTCTGTGCTCTAATAAAGGTAAGAATAGTGAAAAATTATAGATCTGAAGGCTATGTGCTTTTTAGAAGTAAGATTAGTGGAAATTTTTGTTTCAAAAGTATGAATCTAGGTATGTTTGATAGATTCTATCCTAGCTTGAAAACTAGGGTATTAATAGATGAACGAATATTTGATATGAATAGATCTGATATGAATAGTGAAAAATATGTTATATGTATGCATAGAAAGAATGTTTAGACTAATAAGTATATGCAGGATCCTAGAAATAATTTTTTGCAGGTTAGCTACCATGATCCTAGTACGCAGTATAGGAAAGGCTGGGGATCATTTAAGAGAAAGAGAGGATTAACTCTTTGTTACAATTGCAGAAAACCAGGACATCTTGCTAAGGAATGCCTTGGAAGAAGACCTAGTTGTCTTTGTTGTAAAGCTATGGACCATGACGTTTTGGATTGCCCTAGAATGATTGCTAAGCTTGAAAGAATGAATATGAACCAAGAAAACCCTTAGGTAGATCCAGAAATAGTAGAATCCCAGAAAAAATCAGAGAAAGCATTGCTACAAATAAACAAAACCCTGAATGACCACCGACATGTCAGATTATTGGAGATCTTCAAGGAAAAATAATGCCTTGAAGCAAAAATAGGAGACTTCGACATTGACTACATTCTAAATGAGGAAACACAGGTAAATGCCATGACCGAGAGAGCTTGGGAAGCTATAGGGAAGCCTGTTATGATTCCTTCATTAGGAGGAATAGGGTTATTCAGAGGAAAGTTGATAAATCTCTGTGGAAGGCTCGCTCAGATACCTATGACTACCAATGGAACTTCGACAGAAGAAGATTTTGAGATTATTAAATTTATCGAGGACAACGCCCCATTTACCATGTTATTAGGAAAACCTAGGATTGACAGAGATCGAGCCAGACGAAAGGAAGAAGAAGAAGTTTTGGAGGAGAAGAAGCAAGAATTAAAATATTTCATGACTAGAAGGATCGCACACTTGATCGAAGAACAACAGAACAGATCGAATCTATTTAACACTAAAGACCCGGATGTCGAAGTTTCAAGAACACTAGAGGATCCATAGAAGATTGAAGTACCTATCCCATAAAAAGAAGAAGTATTATCCGGGAACCCTAGGGAAGAATATCAACAACGCAAAGTGACTAGGTCAAAAGAAGACAAAAATCATAATGGGAAAAGGAATACCGAGACGAAGCTCATTGGAAAAAAGGCTAGAAATTTAAGTAAGAAGAGAGCTAAGGTCGATAAGTTGCAGAAGGTTCCAGAGGGAACCTCGCAGAAGGAAAAATTGCAAAACTGGAGCTTCGTCGGGATATCAGAACAACGACACATGGCACTTCACCATGACAAAGCAATATAGTCGTTGGGGACATTATAACCATTTGAGTGACACTCCGAACAGATAGAAATCCATTTATGGCCAGCTAGCTCGCCATCCGACCATTGGGACCACGCCATAATGGACAGAATTGAGTTAATGAAGGCCTCATACCCGTTGCAATTGACCCGTTGTCGAGTTACCTATTTATCCCACCGTGCCACACACCGAGACCACTTTTTCCAATTGAGAATTTGAGCCTGTAGACTAATTTGAGTTTATACAGTGATCATCATGCTTCTGCTCTCTATCTCGTTGCTATGTCTAAGCTACCCCCCAAACCTAAGAATGTTAACCCCGAGCGTGTATGTCGAAGGAGTTGAGCACTGCAGAATTTTTTTTTGAGGAAGTTTTGATCGGACTCATGACTAAAAGAGTCATGTCAATGTCTACAGGTACACAAGCATCATCCACGAGAGGACTACCAGCCTCTCCATCCACTGCTCGTGGAGCAGGACCATCTCGGCCAACCGATGAAAAGAGAACCAAACACAGGGATGATCTAACGAATGCTAAATTGATCCTGACTATATTACCCACCTATATACCACCTTTGAGTGGTGTTGTAAACCGCGACAACGTACCTAGAGATTTCGAGTACGCATTGGTCACCGCATACCTTCCGAAGGGGATACACACAATGCGAGCAGACCAAGATAAGATCACAGCATTGAAGTTTAGCGACTTCAACCTCGGAGATCGCAAAGTCTACAACATGCTAGCCCCACATAAGTATCTGACTAGAACAAAAGGGAAAGACTCAAAGGTAATTCCCCAAGTGTGGACCCATAACCTCGCGCAGTCCACCCTACTCAACGTCATGAAAATTCCCCACTTCGGAAGACACCAAGAGGTGAATGCATGTGTCAAGTTGTTGTTGTCTTGTTACCATGGCGGATACTTGTGGCTAAACCGTCGTATCATAGTTGATCCGACCTTGATCAATTGGATCACGGGTTTGAGTATGCAAGGACCTGACCCACAGGATTTCTATCCTGGAAAAGCCATGAACCACGCTCTTGTACAAAGGATTAAGGACACCTATGACGATGTCGAGAAGGGCATGCAAGGCTACAAGGTAGCCTCTTTTCAGAATGGCGTAGTGCACCTCGCCTATCAGATGATTTCAGGGAAGTTAGTACGCAAGAACCGACCCACCCAAGTGACTAGTTTTGTAGTCGACCTCGCAGGAAAGTGTGCGGAGGGCCTACAAATGAATTGGGTGAAGTACCTGGTGAACCAGTTCGAACTTGACTGCAGAGAAGTACGAGATCAAGGATATGAATTCCATTTCAGTTGGCTCTTGATCCTGATCACTTACATTGCCTGGGAGATGCCGGAAGGTGCGACCTTCTCGAACATCGAGCCTTTTGAACCATTGGCCGCGAAGTTCAGTACATTGTGGTACTCAAGTGACATGAATAAACAATGGCAGTCAAATGTTGTGTTCCATACATACTACAATCAGCTGAAGATAGCCATACAGTTTTAGCCTCGCATGACGTCGAACACTATACACCGATTCAGGCCTTTGATGAATTTCAACGTTGATCGACATTTCATTTATATCATAGCACGAGACGACGAGCACAAGAAACAACTTCAATCCTACTATAAGCTGACGAAGGAGGACTTAAAGGATATTACTAAGGAATGTTTCGCTGACCTCCTTATTCCAGCAAACCCTGTGGAGATACCTGACATTGACAGCCCAGAAGTTGTGCAAGATACACCCAGACCTAGCAAAACAAAGAAGACTGAAGAAGTACAAGATTTAATTAGTGCCTCGGTGAAGACTGTTTCCATGTCACTGGAGAAAGGAGGTGATGGCGAAGAGATAGATGGCACATAAGCTGAATAGAGGAAAGACAAAAGTAACACCGCTCAGAGATGAGGAAGACCCCTCAAAGAAAATGAAGGTTTCCCCCCAGAAACCTTCCTCCTGGAAGAAATCAAAAGCCCCTATAACTAAGATGCAGACCATCCTCACCTCTGATGATTTCAATTTCATCATAGAAGCCTTGAACGATGCTTCGTTGGAGATAGCAGAGAAGCAAGAAGCTAAGCAGGAGGAGATGTACAATGAATTGAGGTTGAACTCCAAAGGGTGCAGCAGGCACTACGGTCCATCCGCGTAGTCTCCACTGCGCCTCTGTCATTGGGAACACCAGAACTAGAAGATGAGTCATCCCAACTCCACCAACTCGCTGATACAGTCAAAGCTTGCCTTCGATGAGCACAAGAGGAAACAATGCAAGCCACCCAGGCTTTGGTACAAGTACAAGGAGTACTTGTAGAACAACGTTGAGCTTCTAAACAGGAAAAGAGTGCTCTCCAAGAAAAGTTCGATGAAGAAAAGGCACAGCTGCAGCAAGGCAAGTAATAGTTGCTCGCCAAGCAACTCGAAGTGAAGGAAGTGGTCAACATAGCACTGCGCTCTATGACTGTCGTATAAGTAAAGGCAGGGGATCAAGTCACGAAGCAAGTAGCGTAACTTGAAGAAGTGATCCAGTAGCTGCAGCAATGCATCGCAGACCTAGAACTACACACTGTGCCCGAGGCCCCATAGAAGGTAAAGGACCAAAGAGAAGCAACTGCCATGAGAACAGTTGAAAGGCTAAAGGCCCTTACCTCAGAATGTAAGCAATTCACTGATCGCAGTGCTTAGACATATGAGAAACTCATCGAGAACCCAGAGTTGCAGGCACTGGAGTCACAGCTCCAAGAAGCGAATCAGCACGCAAAAACACTACAGACGTAGCTGAAATCCCTGATAGCTATGGAGAGAATGAAGAGATCTCAAGAGCAGCGAACCACCCAGCAGCAGATCCACGCTATCCAAAGTAAAGTTATGGAAGTAACTCAGAGACTTCAACCTGTCCAAGACAAGGCTTACCAATTGTTCCTAGACGTTGAGAGCTAGGGAACATAACTAGAGCAAGTTAGCACCACAACAGAACAATGCCTAGAAGGACCTGTGAATGATGCAGTCATTCATGAGTTTGTTGAACAAGAGCTTGTAGCACAACAGCAAGTCGAAGTAGTTCGAGCCAAGCTCGAAACGGTCGAAGCAGAACTTCCTACATTAGAGTGACTCGAGACGAGTCACAGGTGAGTGTTGGGGGCCTGCTGGCCCTTGACCAAGTTTTGAGGGATCTGGTCAAGTTTGACCTATTTTCAGACTTCGACAGCCTGTCGAAGGAGGAGCGCAAGATGAAGCAGAGATCACGGATCTCGACCCCTTTTTTGCGTCCTTTTTGGGATTTGGTACTATGTAATGTGTATGGGATGTCGGCCCATGGGTTTACCCATGTTTAGGCCTATTTTGTATGTATAAATAGAAGGCTAGGCAATGTAAGAAGTAGTTGAGTAGTGCGCAAGTGTTGTGCAAGTTGGCTAAGTGCTAAGAGTTGGATCTATGTGATCAAGAAGTGTAAGGCTTTGTGCATACTATGTGATACTTGCAGAGCTAAGTGAAATTTATTGTAAGAGGCTGTGAAGTGCTTTGTGCTATAATGCAAGGAAGGAGGATCTAGCGAGGTGCGCAGATCTCCTGTCCTAGGCGAAGTAGGGTTTTGAGTCTCTATTCTTGTAACCGATTGAATGAAGACAATAAAGAAGAAGAGTTGGTGGACATAGCCCCAGGGTGGGGGTGGACCACGTAAACATTGTGTTGTTCTCCTTTGTGCTTGTCTTGATGTGTTTATAACTTCTCTTGCTAAGTGCTTTGATAGAGATAAACAAATAAGTTGATGCTTTGTGCTAATGATGTGTAAGAATGTTATATCTGACCTATATGAAGATTCTTAGTGCTTGATATGCTAGATATAACCTGCATGTTTATGATAAAGTGCTTAAATACATCAGATCTGAGTGACTGATGCAATGCTTTGTTCTATCTGCGCATTAGTTATTGGTTGAATATTGATGAACTGTTGATGCTAAAAGTGATTTGTTAAGTATTATAATCACATATCTGTGTCCTAGCTAAGGTTGCAGACACTTGAGTCCTGCAACCACCCCTGCCTCTACCTCGGGTGAGGCTTCATCTGCTTCGCAGGTGTTACCAAAAGAGTCGGTAGTTAGGGTTTTGTTGGTATGTTTTTGTAGCGTTGAACCCTAGGTCTGCCCTTGTGCCAACAGAGAACAATCGCATGGCCACATGTTGTGAAGTGCACAATTCTTCAACTACATGATTGTGATCTATAGGGTGCATAGTTGTGTAAAAATAGTTTTAACAGCTACACAATTTTCTAAGAATGAAATAAAATGAAAGATTTCAAAATGACAAGCCTCACAATTGTGTGTTGGGGAAAGAATCAATCTAAACTATAGTGGATATTTTTAAAAAATAGTAAATGATAAGCAAAGTGTCCAAAATCCAACAAATGATGAGATCTAAGCTCTCATCCCTAGTATGGTCGTCATTATGTTGTGTGTAATTTGGTGCATGGAGTGAGAAAATGCACTCAACAATAGGTTGGAGCTATTGATGTAAGCATAAATCAAAATGTGTGAGTGATCAAAGAAAGGTAATATATCCCCAAGCATGAATTATAAGGAAAATTGATGAAGAAAAGAGAATCAAACCTTGGGGGAAACCAATAGTACAACCTTGCATCAATTGAATATGTGAAAATGGAGGGTGGAGGCTTTCATTTATAGACTTCTTAGACAAGAAAATGGAGCTTCATCTTAAATCTTGGCCCGTGTTCTTGTATCTACTCTAAGTATGGCTCTGTACTCTTCATTTGGTGAAGAACTTAGACTAGTATGGGCCATGCTTGACCAACACAAATACTAAAGTTACCAAAATATTAAATGGGCCATAGAATTTATTGTGTTTTTTTTTTGTAAAGGAACTATGCAGATATCTAAGGATTTCCCACATAATCATATGCCCTGTGATTTGAAGGGCCACACAATCCTCCATTTTTGTTAAATTTAATTTTGGCTTCGATCCTCCATGATTAATTTATCCCTTATCCATAGTATTGAGCTTCCATATGGTGGTTAATACTAATTTGTGATATATTTGGTATAAATCACTTAAGTGTTGAATGCAAATGAAAGTGGTGTGATAACACATGTGTGCATTTAGTGGAAAGAAGTATCCTACCTCACAAACTATTACTAAAGTATTTCCTTGAGGTGTAAAGATGGGAATAAACTAACAAAAATGTGAAGAGTGTGATGATCTAGAACCACAATTAAATGTGATCTCCAAGACCAAAAAGACAGGAAGAAGACCCAACTAGCAAATAAATGCAATTAACAACAACTAAAACACCTCTGTAAGCAAGGAGGGAAATGGTAATATAAAACTTAAGGAAATCCAAGAGAACCTAAGACATATTGTATACAACTAATTTACAAGAGCATAAAATTTGATCCAAGATTGTTTGAAGAAAATTCAAAAGAAAAAAAGAGGAGAAGTAGAGGCCTATTTATACACATATATTAATTAGACTATATGTAGTGATGCCAATGTGACCCATAGGTATAAGGTGCAAGATCTTCCAAGTAACAATCTAACTATGAGTGTTGAATTGAGAACAAAGGGGAAAATAAATAAATTATGTGTGTTAATGCCATGCTTGTCCTACCCCAGCCTAGGAGATTTACTCATTTAACTAATGGAAGTGAATGTGATTATCTTCATCCTTTCTTGTCTTACATTTCTCAAACAATAACATAATATCATGATGACATCACATTAGTTTTTCCATCACTACGTAGGGCCTCTGGGGCACTTGTCGACTTGCATAGATTTAATGATCAACTAATTTTGAAAACATTAATTGAACTTAGGAAAACACCTAAAATATTAGAACATAAACTTATTGATTGCATTGCTCCAGTCCAAGATCACAAGCTCTATGTACCTAATGAAATGACCATTTAGAACAATCTCCCAAAGGAATTTGAGAAACAACTTTGGTTTTCGATCCATTTAATATTTTGGCTCTCATGTTAAATAAAATTCATAGTAAGTCCTTGAATGGATCCAACTCACTCAAAACAATTGAATTATGCCAAATGTTCAGTAGTAGTCTATGTTTCTTTCCCAAAACCTTTCCAACTCCCCCAAAATCAACCAACCCCTAAACATATCCATCCTCTTCCTTTTATCTTCTATCTAATGATTTTTCATATAAGTTACCTCCCACTCCTCATTACTTTCCTCACCTACCCAATCACTCCCCAACCACTTGTCAACTTAGGTCTTTAAAAAAATCCCTTTCTAGGGATTGTATCTAAAAAGTGTAACATGGGGTAAAAGGCGAGGGAGGTCACTTGTCATTTGAGAATTATTTCTTTAGTTGGAACACACTTCAAAGCTTACTAACAATCCTTCACTTTTCATTCATCACACCTAAACCAACTAACTAAGCAAATCTAATGTAACAGATATTAGCCTCGATGATGTTATGCATATATGCCAACATCATCAAATGTCCATATGTTAAGTGTATCGATAATTTAATTAAATCAAAATAAGATATTCAACAAAACATGATGTTGGATTTGATTGAATAC
>JASDQU010308244.1:132671-148481 GCA_032191745.1 Picea mariana
TGAGTGTTGAATTGAGAACAAAGGGGAAAATAAATAAATTATGTGTGTTAATGCCATGCTTGTCCAACCCCGGCCTGGGAGATTTACTCATTTAACTAATGGAAGTGAATGTGATTATCTTCATCCTTTCTTGTCTTACATTTCTCAAATAATAACATAATATCATGATGACATCACATTAGTTTTTCCGTCACTACGTAGGGCCTCTGGGGTCACTTGTCGACCTGCATAGATTTAATGATCAACTAATTTTGAAAACATTAATTGAACTTAGGAAAACACCTAAAATATTAGAACATAAACTTATTGATTGCATTGCTCTAGTCCAAGATCACAAGCTCTATGTACCTAATGAAATGACCATTTACAACAATCTCCCAATGGAATTTGAGAAACAACTTTGGTTTTCGATCCATTTAATATTTTGGCTCTCGTGTTAAATAAAATTCATAGTAAGTCCTTGAATGGATCCAACTCACTCAAAACAATTGAATTATGCCAAATGTTCAGTAGTAGTCTATGTTTCTTTCCCAAAACCTTTCCAACTCCCCCAAAATCAACCAACCCCTAAACATATCCATCCTCCTTCCTTTTATCTTCTATCTAATGATTTTTCATATAAGTTACCTCCCACTCCTCATTACTTTACTCACCTACCCAATCACTCCCCAACCACTTGTTAGCTTAGGTCTTTAAAAAATCCCTTTCTAAGGATTGTATCTAAGAAGTATAACATGGGGTAAAAGGCGAGGGAAGTCGCTTGTCATTTGAGAATTATTTCTTTAGTTGGAACACACTTCAAAGCTTACTAACAATCCTTCACTTTTCATTCATCACACCTAAACCAACTAACTAAGCAAATCTAATGTAACAGATATTAGCCTTGATGATGTTATGCATATATGCCAACATCATCAAATGTCAATATGTTAAGTGTATCGATAATTTAATTAAATCAAAATAAGATATTCAGCAAAACATGATGTTGGATTTGATTGAATACTAATCAAACATAGAAAATATCTGGAAGTGGTCAAAATGGAAGGTATTATATACAATCATCCTTCAAGAAACTTTGTATCAAAATTATAGTAAACAAAAGGAATAAGGGGTAGTCTAGATGCATGGTTGTTGCATTGTCTATAATATATATTTTCCACATTAATTAAGAGACACCTCTTACTTATAACAAAATCAACATAATCCCTTCTAGGATCTCATAAATCTCAACAATCTCCAGGGTAGCCTTGGCACTCATCAGAGACCTTTCTTAGGTATAATAATAATCCAATATTCGTTCAAATAATCTCTTGTGGTGCTCCATGCATCCACGTTATTTCACGGAGTTGAAGACTGCTCATAAGTTATTAATAATGAAGTTAATTTTATTATTATTCTCCTCCTACCCTCCTTCAGATTCGAACCTGTGACATGCTAAGATGAAACATATGCTCTTAACCATTAGACCCACTCAAGTTGTACAATAAAAATGATGCTCACACCATTTATTATGAACAATTGTTTAAAGAAGTGCTTCCTAACTTTGGAGATTTCCACTAGACTCTTTTTAATTGTTTCCTCCAACACTTAGTTACCTCATTTCAAGTAGTTACCTTAATTACATCCCCTCCTAACAAATAAGTTCCCAGCCACCTTCCTACTTAGCTTTGATAAAAATCCCTTCCGAAGGATTATCCCTCCTAGAAGGATAGTATTCATTAAATCATAAGGGAGAGAGGAAGGGTGGAGTTCACTTGTTATTTGTTAATTGCTTATTTAGTTTGTGTGCACTTTAAAGCTTACTGAAAATCAATTACTTTCAATCTCCATATTCACACCAATCGACTAAGCAAATTTTAATTGCATTTATCTTTAATGATGTTACATATATAATTGAAATAAGATATTGAGCCAAAACATGATGTTGGATTTGACTTAATACTAATCAAATATGAGGCATATCCATAGTCATGTAGAAGGCTAAAATGTATGGCATTATGATTAAATTGAAAAAAAAAATGGATAATTAGTGTAAATGTTGCATGTAGTTGTGATAAGATCATAATTTTCTATAGTAAGAAAATCAAAACAAATAACAAAACGAAAGGATCAAAGTTGACCAAATTTGACCAATAAGTAAAAGTGGTGTGCTCATGAAAGATGTGACAAGGAAGTGGTGCTTAAGGAGCAAAAATAGGTTCATAACCATTTTTGAGCAACCATCTGAATCATCAAGTTTCTCAATGATGCACAAATTGGTTAATGAAGAACCCAAATGAAAGCTCAAGTGATCAAAATTGATCAACTAAAACACAAAACTAGGGAAAATACCAAAAAATACCTCACAATTTCCAAAACATAATGAATTGAGTCCACTAGATTAGAGAGCCAAAATAATATATTTAAACCATAAGAAAGCACTAAAAAGAAAAACTCCAAAGCTTTCCATTGCACCACAAAAGTTTGTAAGCATCCTTATGATTATCTTACAATAAAATTTGTATATAATTATTACAATGTGCAAAAAGGTATACATTTATACAAGCTAATATTAAACACAAAATTCACATATATTCAATTTGTTGCATTTTGATATAAAATCATAATGTCACACATTTGTTGCATTTTAATATAAAATCATAATGTCACACATTGTACTATGCTAATACTAACAAAGTCTAGTAAAACATGACAAAGGTTAAGTATATGTAATAGTTGCACATTAAATTAAACTATGATATTCAAAATTACAATTAAGAAAATGTAATTTTTTATAAATAAAAATTAATATATTAAAAAAAGATTACATATTGTTTTCATCACGAACCTTTACACATTCACATCTAAAAAAAATATACTATTTAATTTTAATATTTTTTATATTTATGTGTTTCACCAACTGCTTTCCACTTTTAAATATATATATACATATATGCGTTGCTATTACTTCGTGAGACTATGTGCGTACTGACAAACTTTGCAGTTAAAAACCATGAATAAAAATATATCGTCTAAAATATTAAATTTGCGTCCATCTTGGTAGGCGAGATATCCAAATTGATTTTTGCCATTTTTCAGTTTTTCTTTACAAGAGACTGTCGTAGTTCAAAAGTGAGTAAGAAAAACAAACGAACAGTGCCAAACTTGTCTCTTGTTTTTTTTCAAAAAAGTAACGTGCTCTCTGTACGTAACTTTTTCACGGATTTTCAAAATATAGGTCGACTTTTTGAGTTTGTTTTTTTGTGATTTGACACGGTGGCTTCAAAATTCGCCCCTCAAATACTTTACCTTCAGAAGACCCCACTCTTACCTAAACACAACATCATAGTCAAAAGTAAAGCTCTTATTCCCATGCAGTTCTAATGTTAATTTATCATTTGAAAAAAATATAATTTCTAGACCGAGTTAGATTTTAGCGTGGTTACAGATGTTACTGAACATTACCTACTCAACCTTATGTTGACTTAGGGAGAACCGCAAATTATTGCGCATTTTTCATTGATAAACTATACGTAGGTTTTTCTTGGTGGGAGGAATTAAATATCTTTAATCAACGAAGTAGCGACAAGGCAAAGTTGCAAAGGCCTTTTATTGCGGATGTAATCTAATATGTAGATTACATCAATCAATTCACTAATGTCACCGACATGGGAACACCATCATCAAAATTGCTAAAGCCAATTAAAGCCTTTTGGATACATAAAAGAAGATAGGTATAAAATCCGTAGAAAAAGGGAGGGTTTCCTTAGTTTTTAAAGTGAGTTTTATTATTTATATTCACATTATTATCATTCTAATTCAAGAAAAATGACCATTTTGTCAATAATATGGATGGTGTTTAAAAGTGACTTCTATTAAGTATTATTGAGTAAAATGTAGTAGATAACTTCAACAATAAATAATGTGGATGACTTATCCATAACCCATTACTACAATAAGTAATGTTTACCAATAAAGTGGATAGCTTATTCATTACTATAATAAGTAATGTTGAAAAAAATAACATGTGTGTTATTTAAAAGTAATTAAGTTAATTCCAATATTTAATAGAAATTGTGTCATTTAAAAGTAATTAAGTTAATTCCAATATCTAATAAAAACATGTATTTAGAGACATGCACTGAGAGAATATGGTGTTTGAGGAGTTTTATGTAAGGTTTTTGTTTATGGATTGCAGTAGGCAAGCTATATAGGTGGGTGCAAAGGATTGTTTCAAAAGGTTGTGATGTCAAATATTGCTTGCATGATCAATGGATGAAGTGGTGAATCATTCCATGTTGTCTTTATATGAGTTGGGATGCCTTAGGGGCATGAACCAAACAATGCAGACCTACGGGGCGAAGCATCCCTTAGTCATTGAAATTACTTTTGAATGCACTTGGGTGTAGTTGGACACACTAGGGAACAATTGGATGTACTTGGGTGTAGACTAGTCATATGCACTTGGGTGTGGTCGGATGGATGGACCGAGAGAACTTGGGATGACTTAGGACAACCTAGGATGACTTGGGACAACTTGGAACAACTTGGGCGGATGGTCAATGAACAAGTCACCAAAGGAAGCAAGTTGACGAATGGCACTTGGGTCCACCTTAGAGTGAAGGGGCTTGCAAGTGCGAGGCGAGTCTCATATAAAAGGAGGACACCTCAAAAGTGTTAAGGAACAAATGATTCCAGTCATTCATAAGGAGTGTAAACGAGCTATGCAATTATGCCAAGTTCAGGGTTAGGCACAATAGGGGGAATTGCACTAGTTGAGTGAAAAGAAGAAGAAGCCAAGACCTGTACGAGGTAGGCTTGCAGTTGCTTCAAGGGTTGGATTGACGGTTATTGTAGGCAGTTGTACCTTGTGTAATTGTAGTATGTAAATGAGTTGCAGGCGATTTACCACAATCCTTTGTTGTACATTATAACATTCTTCATATAAACAAAGTTAAGGCATCAATCTTAGGTGCTACCTATACTATGCATTGTGGTTTCTTTACTTGGATCAATGTTATTTTCCTTACTTTGCTTTGTGTCAAGGCCAAGTTATGAAATATTGTCTAAGTATAAGTATTGTTGGGATGTCTTAAAGTTGCAGTTGGACGTGTGCCTATAGTTGGGTGAATTGGGTTGTGTTAGACTTAGTTGCGCATCTAACTTATTGTAGCTTAAAGCAAAGTTATGGGTAGACTTTAAGTGAAGAGGTGTAGTCTAGTTGTAATATCCACAAGTCGGTCAAGCCACTCTGACTGAGACAAAACACTACTACACAATCAAAGATGACGAAAAAAAATTTTGAACAAGATTCTTCAATCCTTGACACATAACCTCTTATCAAGATTTTGAATTTATAACTAACTCCATAATAAATATATACACTTATGTGGTTCATGATAAAGGTGACACCTAAAAAAAACTTAAAACCCTTACCCAAGTTTTAAACTCATAACCAATCAATGGAGATGACAACTTCATCAATAACTATAAATAGTCAACTTCCTATTCTTAACCATAAACATCTTCCATTATATTTTAATAACAATATTAAATTTTAATATTATTTTTAATTACCATATTAATATTATTATAAATAAATAATTTTAAAATTCAAAATGTAAATTAATATTTACTTAAATTTCATTCTCAAAATTTATATTTTCTTAGTATAACTATTTAATTACTTATTTCACACACTCTCTCGCTAAGTCGTGACAAGCATTGCTCATTGACATGGAAGGGTGTTTACCAAATTTCAGCTCTATTTTAAAATGTTTGTATATTGTGATCTTGTAATTGTTAAATGTTTGTATATTGTGATCTTGTAATTGTTGTTCATATATTGTGATCTTGTAATTGTTTTTCATGCGAGATCTTTTTGGTTCTAAGTTTAGTAAAAGTCAAAGTAATATATTTTATTTTGGAAGGTTTTTTTAATATATATTAAAAAATAATTTAGTAGGTCAATCAGTAGTGGGCATAGTCATTACAAAGGGGTAGTCTCCATATGTATATGGGTTTTGGGTTGTTAACTAGTTTCCTTACTTAAATGAGGACCAACTTAATTAGAAGATTTTATGTGATGTTATGATTATTTAAAAAAAATAAAAAATAAAAAAAAAATAATTAAATTTAAGATATAAAATTTTAGGATGATATGATAATATCCTTTTTTGTTTTAAAGAGTGATTTAATGAGTGTTAATAAGTGTATAGATTCAACTTTTAAGCGAGATAAAGTTCTATTTTGAAGTTGTTTTTGAAATTCTAATGATTTAGGTCATCTTAAAATGGTTCAAAAATTTTAAAAACAAAGTTTTATGGTAAAAGTTCTCATCAATTAAATAGAACCATGATATCCACTAAAATTCTCATAACATTTAAGAGAATTTCCCTTGAAAGAGATTGGGTTTGTCCACTTACTAACTTATTATTCATTATAATACTAATATCGATAGTTGTTGAGACACATTCTTTTTTTCTATTTTTATCACAACTCCTAAGTAGAAAATGGCAATATTGGTTGGGGGTTACATTCCATGTTAACATGATTCCTTCCTACAAAAAAATATGCCAAGGAGGAATAATTTGTAGTACACTTCATAGATAACAACCAGTGGTCAAAGAAGGCCCACAAAGTATGACATTGGTACTATGTGTGATGTTAGTACTTGAGTGATGGAGGATGTTATCATATCAACGTCGTGGCATGTTAGCATTGGAACAAGGGGAGATGCTTTCACATCAACCAAAAGACTTGTAATATAAACCTAATTTTAAGATCAAGAAAACTTTTAGTGGAGTAAGTAATGTGTCGTAAACCATGTTTGTCTCACCATATGAGATTATTCACTACCCACCCACCTAACATTCAGTGCAAAAATAAAATAATTATTAAAGTGGAAAAGAATTAATCCACACATATATGCCCTAGAACTAGTGGCGCATTCTAAATCTCATAGATCACAACAATGGAGGATATATGTAGTTTATCTCAGTGCATGGACACCCCTGGACACCCCTGAGAACTAGAGCCTCACCATATGTCATATGCATGGAGTGGGTCCCATTTAGCATATGGTGCAAGCCATAACCTTGATGTTATGCCCCATATGCATAGAGTGGGTCCCATTTAGCATATGGTGCAAGTTATAACCTTGATGATATGCCCCGATGCTCACCATATTATCACCGTGGAATTATATTGCCCATGGAGGTGGGGGCATACAACCTTACTAGTGGTGGTGGTATCCTGGGTGCAAAATGTTAGCCTATGGCTTACCTAACCAATCACAAAGTATTCATGTCATCATAATTTGTACTATTCATTTAGGATAATAGTCATTTATCCTCAATGATGACTAAGTGAGTTAGTTGAGATTACCTAGCCTTATCATCACTTGATTTTAGGATCTAGAGAAAATCTCTCCTTTGACGTGGCATCACCCATTGTAATATACATATGTATCTTTGGTGTGTAATACTCTACTCTCCCATTTTAATATGCTATCAGAGTGGTACTGAGCATAACTCCCTCATGGGAGAGCCCAGGGACATGCATAGAGAAGAGTAGTATGTTGGTTGTGAGTGATTTGTTACTAGGTATGCAATAGTTTGTGTGAGCTACGGTCTATATTGTAGTGGTATGTTGTTTTTCCATCAGATCCGATTGGGAGACTAGATTTTGTTGCTCTACCATGATCCGTAGGGAGATGAGATACCACCCATAGTGACTGTAGCATAGAGAATTCGTTGATGTCATTGTTGTGTGTCAAATGGGCCAGCCAGGTGGGCCTCTTGGTAAGGCCATAGATGGTCCAGTTCACTGCATTGAAGAGTAACAACACGAACAATTGTTGACAAGAGGAGGAATTGGAAGTGAAGGAGGTCCTTTGTGTGAAGGTCATGGAGATTCTCCTCGAAGAGAGTGATTTACATTTACTTACATTTAATAACATTCCAACAATGAAATGGCCTCACTTAATGTTGTGCTTACACAAGAGATACCAGACACAGAGGTACCTTCCATTGTTAGAAACATGCCAACGAATTTCCCATGTGGTCACATGCACATGCATGCAGCTATATTAGAAATGTGCATGCATGCACTTTTCTATGAACAGATTGTGTAACTAGTGGATCTAATTATAATCAGTTAGTCTAATTGTTTGAGAGATGCTATATATACGAGCATACCCATAGAGGTGAGAGTGAAATAGGTAGTAGAGTGTGTGAGCAAGACACAATACTGTGGAGTACAATGTGTCTGTGAGGAGAGGATGGTTGTATGCTTGTGTTGGCTATTGTAATTCTCCCTTGAATAATAAGAATACCAACTATCATTGCCCCATGTTTTTTTCCCGCATTAGGTTTCCACATAAATCATTGTGTCAATCGTGTGATTGTTGTTGTGTTGTGTTTGGTTTGATGTTCTTAGTTTTTTATGCTCTATTTTGCTTGCGCTGCCCAACAAGTGGTATCAGAGCACAAAGTTGAAGGATTTGAGAGCAAGGAGAAGAGAATCTGGTTGATGGATATTAGAGCAGGTGTGTTGAGCTGAATAGATCTACATGAGTCTAAAAAATCCATTTAGCAAGATCTGGCATGCTGAAGAAAAGAAAGATTAGCCAATTCCATCTATTGAAACCTACACATGGAGATCTGTGTGTCGCGTATTGAAAGACAAATTCATTGTAGGGGCAATATTCTTTAGCCTATTGCTCCCTGAACACTGTGACGGGCGTGATACCCTCTTTCAATGTGCTGGAGTAGCGATAATGGCGATAAAATAGTTATCATCGCTCTACACGTCTCTTCGGTGGGGTGATAACTTGTGATCATCGTTGATCACGTTTTACCAGTGGAGCGATACCCGTGGTATGATACCTCTGGAGTGATACCCATGAAAAATCACGAGTTCAAAGTTTGAGGTGGATAAATTCAACTCCAAAAACAACTTTGAGATATGGAACCTCAAGATGTGGGATCTACTTGTACAACAAGGAAACAACAAGAGCGATGATGGTTGAGTTACCGTGAAAGAAAAAAAATGTAATTACTTTGGAGTTGTAAAAATGATTGATTGGATGTAAATGGGCATACGTCTGTAAGACCTGGATAGGCATGCTTACCCCTGGTTTATTTGGTCACCTATGAAAAGTCTAAACATAGATTTAGGTAGATTGAGTATGTGGGGGGGCATGTGTGTTGGGTTAACCTTGACTTGGTGAAAGAGTTAATGAGTTAAATCTGATTTTTAGGTCAAAGCACGTGGTTTTTCGGGTCCATGTTTTTGGGGTAGCCTATGGTATTGTGTCCATGGATTGCATATAATGAAGCCTACAAAAGGCTTGGTGAACTCCATTGTAAATGGTCTTGGAGGTAAGTGGTGAAGGCTTACTTTTCTGACTTGACCAGATTTGGTCAAGGGAATGTTCGTGTTAAGGTAGAGCACTGAGACTCCAGTGTAAAGTCCTTGGAGGTGAGCGAAAAATGTTCACTTGGGTTGGCTTGGTCAGACTTGATCAAGGTTGTTCGAATGCAAAGTTCGAGGTGGATCATTGTGTCCAGGTTAGAAAGGTGGGTTTGTAGAAATGTTGATGTGTTGGCAGGTCAATCAAGTGTTTGAGAATATATGATGAAGGTAAGTTCATATCCATGGAGCTTGGAGAGTATTGTAAGGAAGTTAGGATCGAATATGCATGTTCAGTAATGCCAAGTTGCAACAACAGTTGTGGACATAAGCGATTGTGCTATCTGGTAACTCGGTCACCATCGGTTGCAAAAGACATGAAGATTCAGGAAGAGTTATGAACAAGTCATCTAGTAATTACTCAAATGTTAAATTATTCGATGGCGATCCTTAATTTTTTTATTAGCAGTCTAAATAGGACCTAGATCAAACAGGTAGATCTTTGATATGGTGATGATGTTAAGGGATGAAAAATGTGGGATCCTACTACCCACATAATCATCATGGACAGAGATGCAGTGTTTGATGAATCTCCTTTTATAAAAGATGAAAGGTTCAAAGCATGACTGGTAGTATAAGGGTATTTCAAAGGTATTGATTTCCATGAAAGTCTCTCACCGGTTGTTAAAAACTTGTTTATATTCATGTTGTGTTAGTACATCTAGATGTTAAAACTGTTTTACATGGAGGTTTTTGGATAAGGGGATGTATTTGGAACAACTAGAACGGTTGGTTCATAATCACAATAAAAGATTTGTTTGCAAACTCAAGAATCATTGTATGGCCCGAAGCATGCCAGGAAAATGATACAAGATGTTTGATTCCTTCATGGTGAGCCAATTTTTATAGGAAGTGAGTATAACCATTGTGTTTATGGTATATTCATTATCTTGGTGTTATATGTTATGCTTGTTGCAAGCACAAGCATGGTTGAGGTCAACAGGTTGGCTCAGTTGGTTAGGACGTTGTTATGAAGGATTTGGGAGCAGAAAAAATAAATCTTTGGCATGGAAATACACAAAGACAAGAAATATGGTAAGCTTGGTTATCGCAACAAAAGTATGTGGTGAAGATACTCAGGAAATTCAGTGTGAATAATGTGAAACTGGTAAAATCCCTTTGGCTTTCCATTGTAAGTTATCTTCAGGTTTATGTCCTAACTGATGAAGAAGAAAAGTGTTATATGTCGTGAGTATTATATGCTACCAGGAAGTTTGATGATTGCGATGGGAAATGGTCAAAATTTCACATGTAGTTGGTGTTGTTAGTAGACACATGGAAAAACCAGGTGAAGAGCGTGGAAATGGGTGCTTAAAACACATAAGCACATGTATCACCCATAGTGGCTGCAGTGATTTAGTCTGTGGTTATGATTCATGAGATTTGGACAAGAGGAGACCTACCTTAGGTTATGTCTTGCAAGAATGCAATGATCTATTGGGTAAGTGTGGATAGGTACATGATGTGGTGTTCTGTGGTGGTCAAAGTGTTGTGCATTTGACTAAAGGTCCAACGTATCAAAATGGGACAAGTGCATTGGTTTATTAGACAGGTTCTTGATGGAGGAAGAATGGTCCATACTGGAGCGAATCGTGCAGACATGTTCATGTAACAATAATGTTAGAGAAGTTGTGGAGGTGTGATGGTATTTGGCTTATCTTGGCTTGCAGGAAAGGTGAAGAATGAATTAAGGGCATGATATATCAGGTAAATTGTTGTCAAAGGTGGAGATTGTTGGAAACATGCCAACAAATTTCCCATGTTGTCACATGCACATGCATGTAGCTATATTAGGAATGTGCATGCATGCACTCTTTTGTGAACAGATTGTGTAACTGGTGGATCTAATTATAATTAGTTAGTCTAATTGTTTGAGAGATGTTATATATACGAGCATACCCATAGAGGTGAGAGTGCAATAGGTAGTAGAGTGTGTGAGCAAGACATAATACCGTGGAGTACAATGTGTCTGTGAGGAGAGGATGGTTGTATGCCTGTGTTGGCTATTGTAATTCTCCCTTGAATAATAAGAATACAAACTATCATTGCCCCGTGTTTTTTTCCCGCATTGGGTTTCCACATAAATCAATGTGTCAATTGTGTGATTGTTGTTGTGTTGTGTTTGGTTTGATGTTCTCAGTTTTTTATGCTCTATTTTGCTTCGACTTCCCAACAACCATTATATTAAAGCAACGTTCCTCCAATATTTCATAGCAACACAACTAGGGGGCTCAGATCTGTAGTGGTACATGAACTTTTAGCATGTTGTGTACTGCGAGGGTTTGATCAAGCCATGGAAAATGTAGGCATGCTTAATAGCGACACAAATAAATCATGACAACAGTTGTAGTGAGCTCAGCCAACGGGCTATTGGCCATGCTGAACGAACACCATTCCATTCTCAAACTCCATGCGCTCAAAAATCTCAACAGGCTCATCGATAATTTATGGCCCGAGATTTCTACCAGTGTCCCTACAATAGAAAGCTTAACGATCAAAGGAAAATTGCAACATTGGTTTTTTCAAAGGTTTTCTATTACCTTGGGGAACTTAATGATTCTTATCCTATGCTTTGGGTGCCGGAAGCTTGTTCAATGTTTCAGAGGATTCAGATTATGTGCACACTTTACATGATAGAGTGAGAGAGATGGTCGCCTAGTAGATGGTAAACCATAGCCATGGATTGGGAAGAGAAGAGTCGCCTGCACAATACTTTAAGAGAATATTCGCCAAAGGAAAATAGAAGAGTGAATAGTGGAAGATTGAATCACGCGTGGAAATTGTGCAAGATGTTGCAAGGAAGGAGGCGTACATGGCAATAAGGCCGCAATTGAGAAATCTTTTTGTTCTTGGGCATTCAGAGTAGCCATGGAGAAAAAAATGCGTTCTTAGCAGTAATTCATGAAACTAAACAATACTTGGTGATGATGTTTTTGATGTCTTGGTAACATTGATAATCACTTTTTGTAATTTATATGTCTTGGAATTGGAGATTTTTTTCTTTGTATTGAGCTTAGCTAACTCAATATGAAGGGGAGGTTATTTTGTTAGAATTCACGACTCTAACAAATGACAGGTAAATATGGAGATCCAAGACATTGAATCAAAACTTTGAAGATGCAGATGGAGATGCCTAGTATGTGAACGACTCCAGAAGAGAAAGAAGGAAAAGTCGAGATGAAGAGGCAAAGAAAAAGTGATGGTAATGAGATAAGAATGATCTTAGTGTTGTAATGGGCTTATATATTAGACATATAATTGGTAACCTCTGTAAAGCATTTTTGGATGCTTGTTGTACTTGAATTAATGATGCATATGTCATGTAGGGGGTGCATGATCAGTTGTACCCGACACCCCATAGTTTTGGTCCAAGTTGTAAGCTTAGCCATATGTAAGTTGATTTCCCTAGGTTGTTGTAAGCCTTGTTGAGTCAGGCCTACATGGATTAGTGTGGTAGCACATGTGATCATGTAGCATGTATCCCTCTTATGTATAGAGAGAATGTGGCATCAAGTTGTGGAATTAACCACTAGGGTAGGTACGAGGGAGTCAGGTGTACTTATATGCTAGCTTGATGTAGAATCGATGAACTTGAATCTTCGATTAAGTGGGGAAACATGAGATGGAGTAATCTTAGATTGTGATGGACAAAGGTATGAGTTGATGAACTGTGCATGTGAAAATGAATCCTAGAGAATCGACGAGTACAACGGATGGTACCCATGTATCTTGGTAGATGGATTTTGTTTTACACACCAACAATACGTCAAGCATCTTAAGGGGGGGAGTTCAAAAATCAAGTGAAGATGGTTTGTGAAACCACTTGTGGTCTCTCCTTTCAGCTATAAAGGGGGGAATTAATGATGGAATTGAAGATGGTTGTTAGATCGAAAGTTTCAACAACAACAAAAATCAGTTTTTCTAGATGGGAAACTACAGTTTGTAGATGACAGACTTTGGCAGAATTATGGTTCAATGACTTGCAATTGAATCATACACATGATACATTGGGATGTTGTTGGACACCTAAAAGTGTGGTTAGTGGTCATCCAAAATCACCATATACATGGTATCAATTGGTTAGTGGTCATCCAAAACCACCAAATACATGGTATCAATTGGTTAGTGGTCATGCCAAACCATAGATTCAAAGAGCACTTTAGTGATACACTGATAGTAGAGTGGTGATACTACATGTTCACCAACTAGCAGAAGACATCAGATTCTTCTAGCTCATATACTTGGCAAAATTATCAATTTTTCAAGCAATCAGGGAATGTTTCGACATTGCAGTTGTTCACTTCCATATCTCAACTCTCTTCCATTTCATTTTAGATGAACCATTCAACATCTAGATTGACAGTTTTTTAGGAAGATTTTTCATTGAAGCTCAGGTTAAAGCTTTCTGAAAAATCCATGATATTGGTTTTTAACTTAGTTGGTACATATAGCTAGGCTTGTGATTGAGGGGGGAATGCTAGCCTATGGCACAAAGAACATACAATATTGCACAAAGAACACAAATACAATGTTGAAAGTAGGGCATTATAGTGAAAACCAACTTCTATTAATGAATCAAATGGTGGGAAGCATTGCAATATGCATAGCAATACAAAATGACTAAAATAGTGATAGCTTATCTCAGAGAACACACATAACGACTTTGCTCAATCACAAAAATCTCATAAGCAGAGATATGACAACTTTGTTCATTCACAAAAATCCGATAACAAGAGGTTTAAATTACATTTTATAATAAGGCCAAAAATAACCAAAAATATAAAAACACTAAAATGCAAAAACCCTAACCTTAACATGATTAAAATTCATTAAAAATGCTGAACTAAAAAAATTTGAGTTTTCTTAAACAAAAGAAAACTTTGATACGAGAGCTTTATTTTGAAACTTCTTTAGCTTCTTGAAAATAACATTAACACAGTAAAGCTTATTCTTTAATATTGAATATAACTACCCTTAAAAACACAAAACACATGAGAAACCTCCCCACCCTCCCCCCAAAAAAAATATGTGGAAAAAATTAGACATCACCACACCCAAAAAGCACATCACCCAAAAAGCATGAAAAGCCCAAAAACTCATAACAAAAAAGTTATCAATATCAAAACTATTTTTTAAACAACCCTACTATAAATGATTCAACATAAAGGTATGCCGTTATAATATAGTACTCTAGCATATTTTAGAGGACATAACACAAAAACCACTCAACCTATTAATATTAAAAATGAAAAAATATGTTATCACATCAATCACAAAAATCTCAATTAAAACCTAACATAAATGTATATACACTGGAACAAAATACCCTAATATTATTGACATGAAAACTATTCAATTTATTAATATTAAAATGAACAAAAATGTTACCAAATCACTCCAAACCTTTTATTCAAAATATAACAAAATGCTATAATATCATTTACAAAACATAACCACCCCCCGAAAAATATTAATATTAAAACAGAAACGATACTGCCAAAAAAATAAAATAAAAAAAACTCTCGAAGCTCCGCCAATTTTAGAATAGCGAGAGCTCAGTAAAATTGGAAACGTCATATCCTCCATATCAGCACGAATCTCTAAACGCAATACATTGAACGCTGAATTTCAGTCTTAAAAAAGATGATGGAAAACGCCGCCAAAATTGGCGTGAGCGGTGTCACATCTATCACGGCTGCTTGTCCTGCCCAACAACTGGAAGACCGTATGTATTTTACTGACTCCGACAACGAAGGTAAAAGGCAAAATACTCGTAAATAAATTACAAATATTTATCGTTTTAACGCTTCCTTTCAATTTTCTTTTATTAATTCATTTGCTTCCGCAATAATTTGCGAGGGTGTATCGATTGTCGGAATTGAAGTGGGACCACTCATGCAGGCTTTCCGTCGCTTATCAGAAAAGCTTCTGACTCCGGTCGTCAAAAGCTACATTATCTTTTTCTGACCACCACTACGTAGCATTTTGATTTTCGTTGATTAATTATAGAACGATCTCCTTTCACGTTCATGGCAGGAGGGATTCGCCAGAATCCGACAAGAGACTAAACAAATAAAAAAATACTCTCCTCTGCCCTTCAAAGCCCACAGCACTGGTGCTGATCAGCACTCACAAAGTAAGTTCAGAAACGATGAAGTCCGAGTTTCGGATCCTGTCTCTTCTCGTGATTTCCATTCTGGTTCTGCTTAAGCTTTCTTCCGCCATTAACGACGATGCCGAGATTCTGCTCGCGTTCAGGTCCGCCATGTCGGATCCTGACGACGCCCTGGCCGGCTGGACTGAGTCCGACACGGCCAACTTCTGCGGGTGGACCGGAGTCCTGTGCAACGAATTCAA